>JAOVYX010005875.1:0-67907 GCA_035668315.1 Drosera spatulata | reverse complement strand
CCTCTCTGAGTTTGTGATTGTTATTGGGAGAGGAAAGTTGGATTAGATCATCTAAAACCTGCACTTCAGTATGCTAACCCTGCTTCGTTCCATTGATGCAGCTGATGAACATGCCATCGCTGCACATGGACCTTCCAGTGGTTGAAGAATCAACTCATCAAGCTTGCTGATGCTTTTTAATATCAATTGTATGCTTATGAGTTCTCCAAAACACTGAGCATTTATCAGTATCCTGTTTATAGTTACTAATATGTTGACTAAAATGCTCCGAGATAAAACTCCTTGAGCTGCAGGTACATAGTTCTGCAATGATCATTGATATCTATTATTCTAGATCTGATTCGCTTCTCTTCCCTTGTCGATAGTCTAATGTCTTACATCATGTTGTCGGTTGTTGAATATAAGCATTCCTCAGAGTCGAAGTTGCAAAGAACTCAGAGTTCAGCTAGTTCAAGCTCGACTGATGAGCTGCTTAGCAAGCCAAATATGAGCGTCGTTTTGATCTCAGCTGAACTGAAGAACATAGCGGGTTGAAGAAGTTATAACTAGTTCTGGCTCAGTATAGTTTGTTTGCATCACTTTGCACATTCGAAAATGCTAATCCAGGAAACTAGTTCTGGCTCAGTATAGTCACAACATTCTCGGTACTTCTGTGTTGTATTTTACAATTTTGTGATTGTGCATACATTTGTCGAGGCTTCATTTCGTTAATCGTTATGGAATCAGAACTTGTGTGATAGTCAATTCGTTGGAAGCGGTTAGTTCAGCGTCACGTGTTTCATGTTCGACGATTCCCACTGTTTGTAGGAAACTGATGCAACGGACTAAACAGATTTTGTATTGAGCTGAAAGATTGAAAGAAAGCATACGTTAAACGAGTATAAATGTCGAGCTATGTCGCATTAGGTAAGACCAGCATCCACTAACTTCGACGATCATCTGCTTTGAGAGGATGAGCATCATTTTTCAACCGGTTCGCTAGAGTAATAGCGAGCATGGTTTCTAACAAGAATCCTCCATTATACCAGGCAATAGTCTCATCGTCATTTTTGCCAATTTTGCATGAGATTGTACTGTCCTTGGCCATCATCAAACAACTAAACACCATCTTGCGTTGCTGCCAAAATGCAAATTCTTCCACCTTAGTCGTCTATCGACTTCGTGTTATTGGCATCAAATATATCAAACGAAAGATGCCCTTCATCCCACGGGAAGTAGCAATAGAAGAGCGTCAGGGGCTTAAAGTTAATGCGAAACGACCAACTCTAAACATCCCCCGTCGTGCATGAAGTAATGGATGTCAAGATCATCGTCCAAGGATTTGCACTAATCAAAGTGACTTATCAAAATACCATAACAAAAAGTTTCATAACTGTTTGTGAGTTTGAGGAGAAAATATTTTTTTCGTGTTTGTTTGACTAGACTTAAATTGAACAAAATAAATTTTAAGTTTTATAATGTTGTAGAGCATGTTTGACATTTTTTAGCTGCAATTTGAAGCAATTTTTCTGCTTATTAACATAGGTAGGTTGAAAATATCTTTCTCCTCACAAAAAAAAAAAAAAATCAAGATTATTATTAATCATATCAAATAATATAAAATTATTATTTTATCAAATGTAACAGATACCACTCATTACTATCAATAATATTTACTCCGTCCCAACAGAATTACAACTATTTGACTTGATACGATAATTGATGTATGGGTTGATTTTTGATGTAAAGATTAAATTATTTTTTTATTTTTGTGGATAATAGGAATAAAAAAATAAAAAAAAGAGAAAAAATGATGGGATAAATTGATATCATAAAAAATAAATAATAAAAATATTTTGATATTTTTATAAAAAGAAAATTTCATACAACCTACCTATAACGATATAATTTAATAACTCTTGTAATTTTGTTAAAGACAATAAAATATTAAGCAATTTTTAATCCAGTCGACCCAGCTTTCAACACGCGCGAAAACTGAAAAGTCATGTTGGAACGTTCAACTATAGTCAAAGTTGTCGACAAAGTACATTGACCACAATCAATTTCAACCCCGCAAAACGCGTCACAAATTCCCCAAAATCCCCAAATTCAAAACCCTAATCTGACCCCTCTTATTTCCCCCAAATCTTCGATTTCTCTCTTCCTCGATCGATCATCATCAATGGACTCTCTCGATTCCGTCGTCGATCCACTCAGAGACTTCGCCAAGGACAGCGTGCGCCTCGTCAAGCGATGCCACAAGCCCGATCGCAAAGGTGAAAAACGGAATCCCCCAATTTATTCGATTTTGTTAGGGTTTTGTTGATTGATTGTTTGAATGATGATTGATTGATGAGGGGTTTTTATTGGTGTTTGTGTGGTGGTGGTGATTGTAGAGTTCACGAAGGTGGCGTTTAGGACCGCGATCGGGTTCGTCGTGATGGGATTCGTCGGGTTCTTTGTGAAGCTGATCTTTATTCCCATTAACAATATCATTGTTGGTTCTGGATAGGTATTGATGTGTTTTTTTTTTTAATCTTTTTCTTCTGTTTTATTTGTCTGGAATTGGTTAATTGCTCCCAATTGGGGTAAGACTGCGTGGTGGTTGTTTTTGTTGTCTGTAATTGTTTAATTGGTTTTGATTTGTGTTGAAGATGTGTTTGTTTAGTTCATAGTTCAATTTACGTTGTTGATAGTTTATCTTCACTTCGTAGTCTATACTTTTTCCAACGCTAATTTGTCGAAGTTGTGATTGTTCTAGCTCTGGGTAGTTGTCATTTTGGGTTTGTTTGATGTTGATAAAAAGGGAGTCTTAATGACTTAAATGGGGTTTCCGAACAAGAGCTGATGTTTGCTTTGTTGACATGTAATCAAGCGATCAATGGAAGATCTGCTTGGGACTTTCTAATTGATCATGTTTGTTCTTTCGCAATATTTGATTGGCCATCTTAATTTCCATTTCCTATGGTCATTATGGAGGTAGCAAAGGATGGAGCTGCGAGAAAGCAGTTCTTCTCATTCGTCTCACAGGGTTCTTTTAGATTGAATTCTGTGATATGATTTTTCGTTTATTTGCATGATATTCCATCATCATCATCATCGTCCATGTATTTGAACGACTCTAATAGGGTTAAATTGATTAGATCGATCCATGGATGTAGATCTTCAAAATGGTTGGCATGTTGCATGTAGAAGTATCTTTTTTCCTGTCGCTCGGGTTGGGAAAAGTGTGTCCATTCTTTCCCTGCTGGGTTTGATGATTATTGGTGAATTATGCCTGAGATAGTTCACAGGGCCCCTGGTGGTAAATCATAGAAAATGCATACTGTTAAGTCTGTTTATACGGGACTGCTCATTTTATAGTATATGTTTGTGAGCAACTGACTAGTGGTTCATCTGTTGACAAGAGTAATACGAAAAGTTTTTGAGTGTTTTACTGGGTCAACTCTACGTGCTTGATATCTGGTCCTTCCAAGATAACAAATAATAAGAACATACCAGTTATAACGCGGTTTGGTTTGGATCAATCTATATGTTTACTTTTCTATTTGCCTCTTTAACCGAGTCATTCCTGTTGAAGCTGATCAGTTGTTCTTTGTATTGTAGGTGGTGCATAAGTTCAATATTGTCAGTCCTCAAGAAAATGGAAGCTAATCTCACCACCAAAGCTCGTCTTGTGGTAGCAGTCTTCGGATGATCAAATCTGGGCTGTTTGTGTTTTTCTTTTTCTATTTTTTTCTTTGCTTTGGCACTGTGATATGAGATGATGGATTTTGAGGTTTCATCCTTTTTTCTTGTGTTGATCAGATTATTCTCTATAATGAGGCAATTTGTGCAAGTTTATGGAATTGTTGGTTTCAGTTGTTTCATCTTATATACTGCACCTTCTACTATTTCTACGACAATCATATCATCACCTATGTGTCGATGAGGCATGACCCAGTTGGGTGTCTCGAGTCCTTCACAGCATAGGTATGCGAAGTTATGTTGATGCTCTGTTTTT
The DNA here is from genome assembly GCA_035668315.1 of Drosera spatulata. Classification (NCBI taxonomy): domain Eukaryota; kingdom Viridiplantae; phylum Streptophyta; class Magnoliopsida; order Caryophyllales; family Droseraceae; genus Drosera; species Drosera spatulata. The sequence goes on along the minus strand of JAOVYX010005875.1, from coordinate 63,925 downwards.
AAGCCCTTTAATTTAGCAGCCACACGCATAATGGTTGCTACTTGCACCATGGAAGAAGTATGTGGTGTTGTTTACGACAGGGATTAGCTGTCATGGTGAATTATTGTTGTTGTATTTGCCCCAAATTGAAACTAGCCTGTTACTAGGTGGCGTGACCAATGTTTATGTTGAGGTCTTTATGATGATCTAGCATTAACGTTATGTTTGATCTGACATCACGACAATGAGAATATAGTAGCTCGGTCTTAGGACATCATCGTTCAGTGATCCCATCCTTAAAGTGGCCACCGCTAGGAATCATGGGCAAAGCACGTCGAATATCTCGTTACCCTTGGATGGATTCCGAGGTATTTGTCCGCTCTCTTGGCAACATGAAATCTATCTTCCCATTGAACATCCATACCCAAATGTTGGTCATTTAAACTTATACTAGTAATTTTTACTGGGAGGTTCTCTAACCTCATGGTAGCCGACTCTCGAACACTTATCACGAAGCTCCCATCCCCATTCATGTTGCTAATGACAGATTTGGTATGAGTGTATATTTTCATCCTTTCCACACCCTATCCATTGACGGGATTATCTGACTTATTGTTGAGCATCGTTTTCATGAAAAGCACAGGCCCAAATTCCATGGTCCCTATTCCATCGAAAGTCAGTCGTTGGTCCCTATTCCACCGGAAGTCAGTCGTTGGCGAGGTTGGATGTACTTGCATAAGTGAGAGGTCACTTGAATAGTGACTTGTTTATTCCACATACTGATATTCATCTTCGCGTACAATTCCAAAGACACAAATCTAACATCAACAAGGATATCGCGGCCATATCTAGGCTCCTAGGCAGCGAATCTGGAGACAAATGTGGTGGTAGAAGTGGCCGCGGACATGGAACAGACGCAAAAGGATGGAATTATGTGGACGGCGGAGGTGGTGGAAAGAACGTGGTGGCTCACATGATTAATTGGTAGAGCTGAGAATTTGAAGAGAGGCTAGTGATGTTCGTTGATGGAGGAATTTGCTTATATTTATAGCGAGGGTGATCTTCGTTTTTGTTTTTGTTATGTTTTGTTTTCCATATAAGGCGTTTTGTTTCAGAAATAGAGCGCCTGAATAAAAATACAAAGCGTCTTAAGAAAAACAGGACGTCTGTAAGCAAAAACAAAGCGGCTGGAATTGGATATTGCTCAATTCAATCTCGACGAGGTTTGCTTTCTCGTTTCCACATCTAGTAGCTAGTTTCGTTTGTTTTATCGCTCAATTCGATACCGACAATGGTTGCGAGCTCCTCGACAACAAGGATGGCGACAGAATGATTCCGGTGGCTCATGATGATAGTCGTCACGTTGCTCTGCGCCGCCACATCCTGCTCCATCACCAACTCCTTCGTCAACGACAGCAACACTATCACCCAAACTTATTATTATCATTGTCATCGTGGCTGAAGTTTACCTCGCCCACTTGACGATCCTCTCCGTCTCCTTGCTAATGCTCCCCTCCTCTTTCAACACCATCTTCATCACATCCCTCTGTAACATCATTTCAGTTCCCTTTCATCTTGCTCAATTCACGATAAATCGACCTCGAGTGATCCCTCGCAGCATCCTTCGCTTCCCACTCAATTGCAAGCTCATCCACATCAAACCCTAACCTCTTGTTTCTGGCATCGCCTCCATCGGACTCTCCCTCCTTTGATGCCTGAAGTTTCGGCACGGTGGTGGTTGCGCAAGGGGTTAAGCCAAAGGAGGAGAGTGGACAGTGGCATTGGTCATGGATTGGGTGGAGTTGGAGGTGGAGGAGGAATGAGAGAGGGAATGAGAAAGTTAAAATTGTAGTTTTGGGGAAAAAAATTTCGTGTGTATGTTGTTGTAATATTTGTTGAAAAGTTATATTTTTTGATAATTTTTCCAAAATATTTTATGTTGAAATATTTGTGGGCTTTCGGTCATCGTTTCCGAATTTTTGATAGAGTATTTTTCCAAGAGAAATTTTGATAGAATTGTTTCTCTAATAATATGATATCATTCCAATAATATAGGTGTGATACTGAAAGTCATGAGTTTCATGAGTTTGCATCCTGACTTATATATATTCATCACTTGTTAAGATGCATACTCAATCAAAAAAACCCGAACTGATGCGACATAGCAAAATTCTGGCCATATGATTCGAAGGAGCCCATGAGCTTTAAAATTTCTACTTCAGTGAAAGGCTCGTCATGAGCTTTAGAACAGGGAGGCTAGGATTGGGTGTCGATCGATTCATCATTCACGGCAAAGCTCATATGTAGATCAAGAACAACGACCAGAGATTAATTTCAAGGACTAATCATCGCAGAAGTTCTTATGTGATGAACTGATTCAAATCCTTTATTTTGACACCAATACAGAATAAAGAACAATAGCTACCTACACCGAACTAGAACTAGCCTACAGCTATAATCTCAGGAGGAGGATTTGAAACCGCCATAATCAACGTTGCGATGATCAAACGTTAACGAGAGCTAAGTTTGATCTGACAAGAAGCCCATAGTCAGAGTCACTCTGTGATCACATCCTTGAAACTTCCACCACTTGGAATCATCGGCAATACATGCTCCTGATGCGGCACGATAACATCCAGAAGAAATGGCCCTGGAATATCTAGCATCTTCTGAATCGCAGCTCTGAGCTCGGATTTCTTCGTGACACGAGCAGCTGGTATATCACACGCTTCAGCAAACTTGAGCATGTTGGGGAATATCTCATCAGCCTTCGACGGATTTCCAAGGTAAGTGTGCGCTCTATTGGCATCGTAAAATCTATCTTCCCACTGAACAACCATGCCTAGATGTTGGTTATTTAAAATCATGATCTTTACAGGGAGATTTTCCACCCTCACAGTAGCCAACTCCTGAATGTTCATCATGAAGCTCCCATCCCCGTCAATGTCGATAATGACAGAGTCGGGACAAGCGACCGCTGCCCCAATGGCAGCCGGGAGGCCGAATCCCATGGCCCCTAGTCCGCCAGAAGTCAGCCATTGGCGAGGGCGTCTGTACTTGTAGAACTGAGCGGCCCACATCTGGTGCTGCCCCACGCCGGTGCTAATGATGGCATTTCCATCGGTTAACTCGTCGAGGACCTGGATGGCACACTGAGGAAGTATCGCATCCCCGAACGCCTTGTATCTCAAGGGCTACTTCCCCTTCTCCTCAATCCAAGCCGAGAACTCCAACTTCTCCTTCGACTCCTGCATTTTCTCCTCCAAAATCTTATTGATCATGTCCAATGCTGGCTTCAAATCGCCGCAGATTGACACATGTGGTATCTTGTTCTTACCAAGCTCACCAGGATCGATGTCAATGTGAACGATCTTCGCTCTGCTTGCGAATGTCTCAAGCTTGCTGGTCACACGGTCGTCGAACCTGACACCGAAAGCATGCAGCAAATCAGCATTATCAACTGCATAGTTAGCATACACAGTCCCGTGCATTCACAGCATATGAAGGGACAGATCATCGGAGCATGGGTACGTGCCAAGACCCATCAAGGTCATGGCCACCGGGATTCCTGTCAACTCGACAAACCTCCTCAACTCTTCGCCGGAGTTCAAATTCCCTCCACCAGCATACACAGCGGGCTTCTTCGACTCAATGATCATCCTCACGATCTCTTCCAATTGATCTAAATTCAGCTTCGCAGGCAATTTAGAATCGAAACCAGGAATCCTCATAGGCTGATCCCAATCAGGAACAACCATCTGCTGCTGAATGTCCTTCGGTATATCGATCAAAACTGGTCCAGGCCTTCCTGACCGGGCCATGAAGAATGCTTCCTTCACAACCCTCGGAATGTCATGCACATGGAGGGCTAAATAATTATGCTTCGTGATGGACCTCGTCATATCAACAACCGAGACTTCCTGAAAAGCATCGGTTCCTATCAACCGACTAGGGACCTGTCCGGTGATGGCAACGATGGGGATAGAGTCCATAATAGAATCAGCAAGACCCGTAACAAGGTTGGTGGCGCCAGGCGGATGTGGCAATGCAGACACCAACACGCCCTGAGGCACGTGCATAACCCTCTGCCGCAAAAAATCCCACCCTGCTCGTGCCTTGGGAGGACATTGCAAATCACTGATGATCGCGTCAGCGCCTGATGGAGCTCCATCGACGCCCCGCCTGGGTAAGCAAATATATCTGTCACTCCCTCACGTTCCATCGCCTCGACGAGGACGTCACAGCCCTTCCTAGGCTCCGTAGGGGCGAACCTGGAGACAAATGTGGCGGGAGTGGTAGAGATAGCGGACATGGCCAAGACAGGGAGAACCCGTTTGTGTGGGATCGTGACGAACGTTGGAGGTGGTGGCGAAAGCCAAGTGACGGCGGCTTGGGAGGAGCATGAGGGAAGGAAAGACACAGGATTGCCGGCGGCGGCGACGGTGCCGGAGGAGGCTGACATGGTCGGAGACTTGCAAGAAACTTGTAAGGTATCCTTGTGCAGTTGAGTTTTGAGTCTGTTTGTAAAGGGGGGAAGCTTTTGTTACCTTAATGAAAAAAAGGAAGCATTCAGACAATGGAAGGAAAGCAATTAAGACTGAGAAAAAACAGAAGATTTTTTATCAATCACTCCAACTAATGATCCTTTATTTAAAAATAAAACAAAAGATTACGTAATGAATATCTGAAAATCTCATTTATATCTAATGAGAATAGCACTAAGGTATGTATCGTATGATATCTAAAAAATATTGGGAGCCCTAAAAAGAGAAAAAAAAAATGGAGGACGGAAAAATTCACTCAAAATGCAAATCAGAGACAAATCACGATTTCATTGCTACTCACACTGTCGCATGCCTCAAACTTCCTGTTGAATCAGAGTACACTAAAACATTACGAGTCTACCACAACTCGAGGAGAGAACTGAATCCGAATCGTTCTGTTACTGACTTGTATATCCTCAAGATGGATGTCTTCACCTCCTTAAGATCACAAATCTCTCACATGTTCAAAAGCTCGTTGCATATTGATGTATAACGGGGAAAGAAAAGAGAAATTGACATAGATTTAGGAATAGAAATGGAAGGACTAGAATAGATTCAAGGAAGAGGAGAAGAATTCGGGAAAGAAATCAATACAATACTTAATTCTTATTTATTTAAGGCTTAATTCCTACCATACCAAAACATAAAATGGTATTTATAGGAAATAGAAATGCAAGCAAGAAAGATGAAAACAAACTACGAAAATAACAAAATACAAATGTGAACATAACTCACATCGAAATCTTCAACCCATGCCTAAATCTTCAACTCAGGTCTAAACCTTCGAATGTGTCAAATTCTGATCTTCATTTAAGATTCTTATTTCTAAGTCGTCTTCCATTACATACAAGTTCCTGGCTAGCCTCATGATCAACACAAAGCTCCATCTTGTATTCTCCTATGAAACTGCTAGAGATTTAGTTAGAAACCTACACCCTCATGGCCACCGTTATGCTGGAACTATTGACCCTGAGGAAATAACGAGACGAAATTCTGTCAGCATGGAGAATACATCGGAAAGTCATAAACGAAACCAGTTAGAGAAGCATAAAAATTGCTTTGTGCATCATGGCAACACCATGCTTTGTGTGCCCAAGCAAACAACGAGTTATCATGACCTCTCAGAGTTTATGTTCATTAGATAAATGGATTTTCTCCTCAAGCACAAGTATCTTGTCATGCTTAAAAGTGACAGATCAACGAAGATGTGAGAATTGAGATACATATGAAACATACCTGTACAACAAATTGCCGAAGTCTACAAAATCACCATCACAACTTGATTGTCAACTGTTATGCAGCAACCGTAGGTTATTAGAGGAGCTGTCGACACGGCCATCGGGAAGACCTTGAGCTGAGTCTCTTTTCTGCAAAGACAAATAACAGAACATCACAATACAAGCAAATCCATTCCTTGAAAACTCAGAGTGATGAGCAAATCGATCTCAAACAAACAGGAAATGACCTATGCAAAGAGCCAAAGAGACAACGAGTAGCGGCCGGATATCAAAATATGAACAAACAAGCTAAACTGTAGCCCAGCTACATAAACATGGAAACACCACTTCACGTGATAACTCCACAGCAGGACTTGACAACAAGCTCTACATAGCTATAGGAGTTCAAGATCTTTCGAACCTAACATGGAAACTGAATGGCAAATAGGATTATGAGGAGAGATTTTACCATTCGTTTGCTGATGTAAGGCTGTATCTTGAGCAACCCTTCGGAAGGTGCATCTAATTTAGATAGTTTATGCTTTTCTTTCTCAAAATCTTTTCTAGACTCCTTACGGGTGCCTGACTGCCAAACGCTACCAAAGTTAGGAAACCAGTTAGCATCAGAACTGCTAGCAACAATCTCTCCTCTTTTCTGCAACTCGAGTTCACGCTTCCGTTTCTCCGCCCATGCAGCCCCTACCCTATTGGGATTCAGTTTTCCAGAGTTACGTGATTTCTTTGATTGAGATTTAACATATTTAGAGTTCAATCCTTCAGTCGCTTCCAACGAAGGCGGCGGCGCCCCTGTATGAACATTTCCTCCAGACTCCTCAGTGCCACAAGCTGAAACCTGAGTGAGATTCTGGAACCTGAAGCCAGAACAAGGTTTGCAAACTCAGAACCGGAATCGGAATCGGGTTGGTTCCAAAACGAGTCGACTCGATGAGCCGGTGACTCGGGTAGAAAAATCGGCAACTCGACCGACTCGTTATTTTTATGATTTTTTTGGATTATCTAATGATAAAAGATGATGAAGAAGACAAAAATGAATAAATCTAACATTATAGTAAAAAAGAGTGAAGAAATCATAAATAAAGAGACATATACCTGCAACGATGAAAAGTCTATAGACTCTATACTGAAAAGAGCATAAAAAATATGAAGAGTGACGAGCATCCTCATCGTATCGTCCATAATTGCTAAATTCTGAGCACCTAGAAGGATTCTCACCTTGTTACCCATAAGGATAGTATCCTATATAATATCCTTCGTAAGAATCATAATTATCATAACCATATTCGTCTGAAGGATCCCTCCTCTGTTGCTCATAAATATCTTCTACATCATGTCCAGTTCCCTTAGGGTCATAACTGCAAAATCCTCCTTCACCAGAAGCATCCCTACCTTGATCCCTAATAAATGAAACTTCCATAGAAAGAAGATGGGCATCGCCACGACCAGAGGAACTCGAACTGAAAGTGGAATGGACTTCAACTAGATCAGCCTCGGCCATTGCTTCATCTAACTCTGGATTCGGTTGTCCATCAAGTACTGGAGGCTCAATCTCCCTTGTCCACTCTACCAAAGGATCCTCATCATCAAATAGAGCATCTAAGTCTATCAACCAAATCTTATCCTTAACCATCGTCCTATTACCATGTCTAACCCTCAGCCTCATATTATAGGATACAAATACTAATTTTTTCAATTTATCCATTTTGAGTTTGTTTCTTGGTTTTGTATGAATGAGAAAGAATGTATTCTAATTTCTCTCACATTGTGAAGAAGGAACAGTTTGGCTGAGGATTCTAACGGCGACAGACGCAAGGTGTCGTGCTTCATCTCGTCCAAATAAGGACCACCACTCCGCTACATCCAAAACATGATAGAAGCATAATAGATATCAATGATTTTATCATTTGGCCTCATCATCTCAATTTTCAAATAATTTAAAAAGAAATGACTATATATGTATCCGGACTAATATGCTTTATAGCATGCATTACTTTTTATTTTCCGGAATCTTCTACACGATCCTAATATCGTCTCGCCTAAGATAGTAACAAACAATAATACAATTTATAGTCTTATTAATAAGTTAATAACACATTTGTTTAAGGCTTTAAGCAATTTTTAATTTGGAGAAGTAATGTTAGTTCCACCTCTTTCTCAGCATGGATTTGATCCGTCAAGTTGTGCAACATCCTTTCCAACACCTTTCGTAGTCCACTTCTCACCTCGCCATCATTTGTCACATTTTGTGCATATTATATGCGAGGATTTAGAAAATACCCTGCATGATCAAATTGTAATTATTATATTTTTGAGACATAAACTGAAATTCAATTGAAAGTTGAAACTCTAGAAAGATTGAAAACTTAAAACTTGAAAATAGTAATACACCATCTCACCAGCTGCATGTAATTCATGATGAAGCGTCTTGTCCCACCTTTTATCAATTATTTTGTGCCATTTCTTGTATCCCTTTCCCCAATTTTTTTTAATAGTAATCTTAGCTCTATCCATTGCATCATAGATATAACTCATTTGTGCATTATCATCAGAATCCACCATCCGAAATACCTTCACCAAAAGGCTAAAAAAGGGTTCCATATCGGAATAATTTATCCCAAAATGATTCACTCCGTAATAGCTTCATGACAATAGTGGCGTTCTTCTTATCCTTCGATGTTAACCTAGAAATAGCTTGCATCCAAACCTCAGATGTCACCATCTTAATACATCCTTCTGCTCAAGAGCGGACTGCATAGAAATAAAATGGGTAGCAAACCTAGTTATCGCAAGCCTCAGAAGCTTCTTGCCCCCCGTCTTGCTTCTCACAATGCTCAAGATAGATCCATCGTTGTAGATGAATCTAGTGAAATATTGGGTATCAGTTATGATATCATAAATCTCCTTTTCCTTTGCAATATCCTCCAGCATCAAATCTAAACTATGTACCGCACAAGGACTCCAAAAGATCTTTTTTTTCCTTTGCATCAGCATTTTTTCAGCTGCCTTGAAGTTTGCTCCGTTGTCGGTAATTACTTGTACAGTGTACACATAACATTTTGAGTACAACCATGAACAACATTTTATAACTTGCGAGCTAAAATATAGAAAAAAATATTTTACCTGAACAACTCTCTCCGTCCCGATATGATCAATTACACTCTCCATTTGATCGCAGATATAACCAACAGCCTGTGTGGTATCACTAGCATCCACTGATCGAATAAACACAGTGTCAGCAGTGCTATATACCGGGAAGTTGATGATATGTCTCCTATTTTGGGTAGTTCATCCATCACATATCAAAGTGCAACCATATTTTTCCCCAATATCTGTTGAACGTGTCAATATAAATCATATTATCATCTACCTCATCGTCCAACAATCTCACTCCAATGTCCCTCGCAGTTGGGGGAGTGATGCCTGTACCACAATCTGCTATGGTATCCACCATGTTCTGATAGTACGGACTATTGACTGCATTACATGAGATATGACTATAGAAGAAGAATTTTGCAATTGCCTTTGCTACCCTCTTCTTCGCATCTTTAACGCCCTTCGTTATTTTATCGATCTTTGTTTGCTTCATTCCTTACTTCTTAAACATATCAGGATCAAGACAAGGAGTAGTTCTAGAAAGATCGAATGCACCACCACGTCCCCTAGTTGTAGTACTCGCGGTAGAACTGATACCTGCGAATCTAGCTGAGTGGGTAGGCTTGGGATCTCTAATTCCTGTGGAAGAACCTTCGACCCCGAACCTCATTTGTGTCTCTTCTTGAATAAACTGTTCTCTACTTGCCCTCATTGCTCTTCTCAACTCTCTATCGTGGGATCCTCTTCTTCCTCTGACTCATCATCAGGGTCGGAGATATAAGCACCATGGGGTATACTTGCGAGTTCATCATCTCTTTCTTCTGTTTAGCCTCAGTTTTCTCTTTTGCTTTCCTCTTTTGAGTTAGCAATGCCATCATATCCCGTCTGATTTCAAGAGGTACCCGATCACAAGGTGTAACTTCCTCACGATTCCCAGCTTAATGTTGCTTCAATCGAGCTATACCACCAGACATCTCCTTACCACAGTAATTGCATTTCGTTTTTGCTCTACTATTATTAAGCATTGTATAATGAGCCCAACCCGGATCTAACATATTACCTGTTGCTATACCACCTGGTCGGAGATATTTCATTGATTAATAATAATCACATCGTGAGCAAAGCAACTCTGATCCTCACCAATGAACTCTGAGGCTCTGAGCTCATCACATACACTCGCCATTAACTATCATACTGCAACAGAAAACTACAATAGAAAACTGAAAAAGGTACAATCAGCACAAGCAAATCTTGACACGTTTGGAGAACACCATCTTAATCTTTCCAGTTGATTCCAAAAAGAGCACTAGTAATATCAGAGAAAGCTAATTAGCAACGCAAACCACATACTTGCCAGAACACTTTCATGTGCTCATCAACTAAAAAGTTTAATTACATTAAAATATTTAATTTATTTTTGGATTTTCAAAAAAAATCAAATCAAACTTATCCGGATGTAAAGACCGAATGAGAAATGCAAAATTTGAGCCTTTTGATGCAAAATTCGAGCTCCAGTCGACTACATCTAAAAAATTATCTTCTCCTCGCGTGCTCTCTCTTTCTCTGCTCTCTCTCTCTATCTGCTGTTTTTGTTTTTTTACAAACAATGGAAGACAGCCATGCAGGAAGAAGCATAAATGGGATTTTTACACTGTTTCACTGTTTTTGCACTGTTTTGCCTTTCGAACCGGTGAACCGGACGATTCAAACCGTTGTGTTCAGGGAAGGTTCAAGCCTGTTTTGGACGGTTCGGGGTGTTTCGGACCCGATTTTGGCCAGAAATGATCCGGTTCACCGATTCAACCGGTTAACCGGACAATTTTGCATATTCTAGCTGCTAGAATACAATATCCAAGTAAAGCAACAAAAAGGCAAAAGTATTTAAAACTTAACATCAAGCATCAAACCTAAAAATGTTCTCCCGTATGGGAGAATAACAATGAAGGAGAAAATAAAGAAAGCTATTACAAATGAGAATAAAAAACAATAAGAAGAAAAATTTCATACCCATAAAACTGGAACGGGAGGAGCCACTTGACTTTACTGTGTCCATATAAGCCTGATACAAGATGAAAATAACAGTATAGAATTTTTGCAATCACGAGGAAAAGTTCCTTATTGTGCAAATGCAGAAGCATATAAGGACGGGGATGGGATGTGAGTACTCTAGCAATGTCAAGCAAGGGGAGGATATAAAATCACTTCCTTGGCTAAGCAGGCATGCAGAAGTGTACGCATCTGTATATAAAACATGTGTCTACTAACATATAGAAGAACTACCTCTAGCCAAATACACTACTTGAAACCCTCCATCATTTTACAAAAGAGAATAATACAGCTAAAAAATGTGAGATATATCAGCAAATTGAGCGTAAGAATGTATCTATCTGTTGCCAAGCAGTTCATGTAAGAACCACTAAGAGACTCAAATCAGAGTGCAGCCAATAGTAAACAGATGAATATCGTTGCTTTGAAATACTAATTTTTTGGAGATTTGAATTTGAACTTTTCCCAAAATCAGTTAAACAGAGAGAATTCCACCAAAAAGATCAATTGATGAGCAGGCATTACCGAACAACTATTGACATAGCCATTGACCGAACTCGCTGCATGATACGGAAATTAAGATGTTGACTGCCTCCATAAGCTGCATTTACATTAACAATGGTGAGTAAAAAATGATTACCGCCGCATGAAAACTAACTCATGAAATGTTCTGATAAAAAAGACAGCGGAAGCAACATTGAAATAGAGCTAACCTGCTAAGTCATTGCACTTTGACATGCTTGCATCATGTATCGCAGAAGGCAAAGATGACACGACTCCAACAAAAGGGGGATCAGCACTGGCAACTCGGGAATCATCTGAGCGATAAACCTGGTAATCCTCATTCGTGCTATATTGTAAAGGCATAACATCATGGGAAAGATTGGTTTTAATAATTCGGAAACTATTATTTTCAAAACTATTGGTATTATTGTAGTTGGGTTGGATATCATTCGGCACTCTTGTTAGAAGTCCAGAAGGTTCCTCAACCGAGGATGAGGTTCTTTTCTTCAAGGCTTCACACCTCTTCTCCCACTGCAAAGATGAGCACAAAAACACAAAAATTTATTGAGAGCTGCCCAACATTTTGAAGAAAAGAAAACTACAGAAATAAGGAAGAAAATGCTTTCTTCTACTGTTTGACATGCAAAGACACTTGAGACAAGAAGAGAAAGTAGATATTATGATTCAGGTAGTATCTTTGCCCTTTCCAGTTTCCATACCTACAACAGGTCATGAGGTACATGAAGGTATCTCTTGCAGTGAAAAAAATAGAATTTGTAGTAGAGCATGAAGCAATTGATGGTGCTTATCTAAGATCACAATTGTCTAAGAGGGAACATAAAAATCCAAAATGTTTATCACAACAGAAATCAAACTGAGGAATGAAACCCCAGACCATATTTTGTTATGTTCATGGCGGAAAACCCATGAAGAACACGAGGGAAGATATTTTGTGCTTATATTTCAAGCCTAGTTATCAAACAGAGAATACTGTTATGCAATTTAAAACATGCTCCTTATTTGTAGCACCATTTTTCATCAATTGCATTGCAGTTAAGATTCCGGAAAAAAAGCAACTTGAGTTCTCTTTTGGAAATTTGATCTTATTTGCAAGGATACACATTACAGTCCTAGCAACAATTTCTGTGAACACGACTAGTCTGATTCAACAATGAACACGATTTGGCAAAAGTAAATGTAATCCCACGACTCCGATTCTTTCAACTCTCACAGCAGAATCTAGATTCCGACTACCTTGATGACAAGTCCAAAACTTCAATCAATCTCACCAAAAAAGAAAAGAAAAAGAAACGAGCATTATATTACTCCCTCCATCCCGGAAAGAATGCAATATATACGTATTCTATACTATTCTATACGCATGAATACAAGTCTCGTTTTTATATCAAATCACGTCTAATCGTCCTGCAATATGTATTAGGTTGAAGTACGTACCTTACCTAACCATTGATGTTACACGATAAATTTACAAAAGAACTAGATTTGATCGTCATTGCACGCGTGTAAACTTTGCATCGACACGTGTGCTATGTCAAATGGTTGCATCCTTTCTGGGACGGAGGTAGTACAACATAACAAGGAACCAACATAAGGAAGAAAATGCTTTCTTCCACTTCCACTGTTTTACATGCAAAGATACTAGAGACAAGAAGAGAAAGTAGTTATTTTGATTCAGGTTGTATCTTTGCACTTTCCAGACACCACCAACAACAACAACCAAGTTATTCTTGTCATTGATAGCACTGGGAAGAGTGAGATATACGTAGTCTTACACTTGTCATCGCAAACAACAAAGCACTCCCTCCTTCCCATATACAGTATTTTACAGCGACACGCATTTTGAGGTACTTCGTTCTTGTTCTTAATGATGTCCAAATAAATTTTTTCGGTCCAAGGTTAAAAGGACACAACTTAAATCTATTATTAATGTCTCACAATAATTTTCCAAAAAAAATGATGTTCCATGTTCCCCGCCCACTTCGAACTGTTGTTTTTGGGACGGAGGGAGTAGTTGTTTCTCGAATCTCACTCTACACAATAAATCCAAATCAAAAGCACAACACACTCATTAAAGTTCAAATCAAATCACAGCATCATCAATCCATTCTTATACCTAGCAATGTCGCTGCCGGCCTCACTAATATCGCAATCGCAGAACACACACCACAACCGACGCCTAGCCGAGAGATCATGACTTATGAGCATCGGATCGGTGACGGGGGATCGGAGATCGTTGCGCTTGGATTGGAATCGAGAAAGGAAACCGGCGATGGATTTGGTGTGGCGAGGGAAGTAGTTGTGCTTTCTGCCATTGTCGTGGTTTATTCTGCACACCTTGCAGTACTCGAATTGCTTCGCCGCCGCCGCCGCCGCCTCCATTGTCGTCGGATTCGCCGGGATTTTCGTCGGATTTGTCGCCGGAAATTTCATGTTGTTTGAATTTGGGGATTAGGGTTTCGTCGCCGGCGACTGATGGTGTTGATGATTCTCCGATGATGATTTTTTCTTGGTTGTGATTTTTACTGTTGAGAAAAAGGGAAAAGGAAAACGCGCGTTTTGCAACCGCTAAACGCGGTTGCTACGATTTGGTTATCTTTTGCACTCTATTAACGTCAGTAGGAAAGACTATGTTTTCATTGAAATACGAAATAACCTCGATTGGGACATAGAAACAATTGTTTGGCCGATGAATGATGCGTTCATCAACCTTCTCTCCACTTTCCTCAATCTTCTCTTGTACGATGAATGATGTATTCATCAATATCTTTGTTTGCTTGTATAACTGAACCATGATATACTTAAACGAGATCTATTTCGGGATCACCTCACAGTTAATCTTCACTTGTAAATCTTTAGTCACAGAGTCTTCGTTGAACTTGCATTTCATATGCTCTGTCTTTGTCCTTTAAAGTCAAAATCCTTGAGTCTCCAACTTATCCCGCCGTCTCTCCAATCAATCATTCACTGCTTCTCTTGTCTCATCAATAAAAACAATGTCATCTACAAACAATATACACCACATCTCTTCTTGAATATCCCTTGTTAATTCGTCCATGACCATTACGAAAAAAAAAAAAAAAAGGAGCTAAGAGCTGATCCTTGATATACCTCTCCTATTCATCCATTGACAAGTCCTCGCGGATGTCAATGCTTCATCATAAATATCTCTTACAACTCTGACATACATCGATGTCATCCATTTCTTACGTAAACAATTTTATAAGATGTTGGGTGGCATTCTACCTAGCTTATGCCTTCTCTAGATGAATAAAAATCAAGTGTAGATCCTTCCATACATCCTAAAAATCATTCTACGAGTACTCGCATGTGGTAATCCTGAAAGGCTAAAAGTCACATGGGCATTGATGTGAAGAGAGACAGTATCACTGAGAGATCACACGAGGACAATTCGAAAAGACAAAAAAGTTAAGGTTTTGTCATGATAAAAAGACTTTGATGATTGCCTGAAACATGATGCCCTACAATCCCATCTTCTTTATCCTGCACCTAAGTGGTGACCAGTTTTGTTTCTTTGCATATTTTTAACTTTTCAAAATTAATTATAGGAATCATAGCTAATGAAAATGCATATCTGTTCGTTTCTGTCTTCATGCATGTGAATGGAAAATCATTAAAGTAATTATTGGGAACATGTTTTTTTGCAGCTGTTCCTATTGAGACAGAACCTCTATATGATCTCTTCCATCATCCATAATTTTTCATCATCATGATGGTCAAGAAAGTTGGATGAGTGCTAAATCATATTTTTCCTCCTAATGATATGATCAGGGATTCGATGCATTCTGAAAGATTTTTCATCATCATGGTCAAGAAAGTTGGCTTAGTATGAGTATTTTTTTTTTATCATATAATAAGAGATTCGATATCTTCTGAAAGATTTTTAATAATCATGGTCAAGAAAGTTGACTTGGTATAAGAATTTTTTTATCAGATAATCAGAGATTTGATGTCATCTGAAAGATTTTTCATCATCATGGGCAGGAAAGTTAGCTCAGTATTAGGACCTTTTTTTCTCGTATTCATATAATCAGAGATTCGATATCTTTTAAAAACATAAGGAAACGATCCCTCTAGTTTCGTCCCTACGTAAAATTGTATTCATCTCGTTCTCTTCACACCTTGTGCTTGGTCTTTCACATTTTAAATGAATCGTTGTGCGCCTCTATTGGACTCACTTAGGAACTGTTTATTTCCTGCAATGTTCTTCGACAGTTATAATGACTCGTGTTGGGATGAACTTTGATGCATGCCAGAGTTACAGATCTTGTCCATGGCGATTGGTTGTTCACAAATTCGCTAGCTTAACCTTAATTTATTAAACGGTCTGCTTGGCCATTAAATTTAGAAGGCTTCTAACAATCCAAGACCAAGACCAGGTTCCCGCACATTAAGTAGTCATTCAACAGGATCAGTGCATAAACAGCATGTGAGATATGTAATTACGTTTCATATGCTTCACATGGCTATCACAAATATGCTAACATGAGCATTTTGGCTGCCAGAATGCAGGAACAATATCATGCCTTATACTCATCGATGGCCCGTGTTCAATGGGATGGGATAAGCAATGTGAACCATCGCTGAGCCAACTATTCGTGACATCAAAGAGACCGATACTAATATCAATAATCGTATTTTTTTTATCATATGAATGGAGCTTCGCATTCGCCATGAGCATATATACCACTGTCGTTACTCGTCTGCCGAAGCATTATCAGAGACAGACAGACTATCCTCTGCATGAGTTCAAATGAGTATGTGCTCTTGACAGTGATTCTGGACTCAGATGAAAGTGGAAGCCTTTTTCAGAAAGAATCACATATACTACTGCCACTGACCACTTTAGAGAAAAAAAATCAATACTTGAAAAATAGTGAATAAATACATGAGTCCGAGATTTGCTTAAGAGAAATAAGCTCTCAAGTCTCAGCCACTTCATCCAGATGACGTTTTATAAAATAAAAAATAATAAAGCTATTTTTAACCATTGGCAACATGATTCAGTTGTCTTTTGTGACTTTATTTTACTTGCGTGGGACCATCCATCTCAGAATCCGTTTCTTTCACCAACAAGGCCATACACAGTCAATGTGGTCAGTGAAAGTGGGATTCATCTTTTTCGAGTCATTTTTGGCAAATTCTGCCACAGTAACTGTTAGTTCTAAATGTCTAGCAAATTGAAGAAACAATTAGCTTTTCCTTTCTCTTCTTCAATGCAAGCAAATAGAGTATATAAAATGAAGCAGAATATAACATATATATGTTCACGATGATGAAGATTTACATGTTAGATAACGTGGTTGAGAACATTAACATCACAAAAGAAACAGGCGATGCTAAATGGTAGATCCTAAACGTAAAACAAAGATGATACTCCTTAACAGCTAACAATGTCTTAATATATAATGAACATGATCTAGGTTATACAAATTGTAAATTGTACTAGTTAATACTAATATATCTTCAAATACCGGCATGTTCGTTTGTTTTTTTTTTTCAAAAGTGAGAGAATTTTATGTGATTCAACATTTTGCATTTGAGTACAAGAAAGTCACTTCTTCTTTTTTCCATCAAAAGGACTTGAATTGTTGCTACTTTATGCCATCATTATTTCATGACACAAATTTGACAAAGATCTAGGGATCACTCTACAAATAACCAACAGTAGGTGTGGCTATATATGGTGATATTATTTCAATCACAATCAAAATGCATTATTGTTTTCCTATTTGCTTTCAAAAAATGTAAATGCAACTAATTGAGCTTCATCATATGTGCTTGAATCTTGATAAAGAACATCGCGATTTATAAATCATTTATCAGATACTCATTGATGTATGCATCTATAATAAACTGAGACATAGACGGCTAAAAGGTTGGTGCGCATAGGATGGGCCTGAATCGAGATTAAAAAGGTTATAAAGATGTTATCAGTGAATCTAAAAGACGATATGATTATTAACATAGCGATTTGTCGAAAACTAATGGGAGCCGTGACAATCAATAAAAGGTCGAGGAATCGGATCAAGACTTGAACAGTTCCTATGAACATTGACTATGGGACAGATGATGAAAAAAATATAAACTCTGATTAGATGATGTCTGCGACATACGTACGAAACATTCCACCATAGAAATGGAATTGAATCAAAGAGAATGAATTAAAACAGAAGAGATAAACTAAACAAAACAGAATAATATTGTGCATCTCAAGGCCTGAATCTTTGCCTGCAAGAATGGCATGTGATCTCAAAGCCAGAAGAAGACCAAGACGACGACGAAGACTCAATCCTCCTAATGGCATTCTCCCTCAACTTCTCAGCCTTGGCAACGTCCTCTTTCGCTCTCTCCCATATAACCCTCGCCCGGGCGAACTCAGCCTGGGCGAGTTCCATCTCCCTCCTCGACAACTCCCTAACACGCTCCGCGTACGCCTTCTCCATGGCCGCTAGTCTTATCTGCTCGGAAGCCTGCCACTTAAGGGCCCGAATGCAGGGTCCCGGGTCGCCTGGCCTCATGATCGGGCCAATGGGCCGAAGACTAATGGAAAGTTGCAGGTCCAGTGGTGGTTTGCCATGGTGATGATCAAACGTTGGTGTTTGAGCCTTGGACTGCTTGGTGGTGGGTTTTGGAGGGAACCATGGGAAGGCGTAGGAGGTGGTGGCGCTGGCTGCGGCCACAGTGGTGGGAGGTGGTGGAGGCAGTAGTTCAAGCTCTTTTTGGTGGTGTGGTTTTTGATCCATATATGTTACAAAGGAATTTTGTTGCCTAGGGTGATGATGGTGATGGTCAAGTGAGGTATATACCAGTGGGGTGGCGATAGACTTGGGAGTTTCTCTTATCCTTTCTATTTATAAACCTGGGGTTTGATTTGGACCTCGAAATTGCTAAAAGGAATCCAGGGTGATGATGGTATCCTTTTGTAACATGACACCACTCCAACATATGATGAGATCTAAATGACCGCTCTATCCCTTTTCCTCTTGCTAATGTAATGAATCTAACAAATCAGGCGGAGTTTCCATATAAAAAAAATAAATAAGATAAGAATCTATCTAATCCTATCGGATAGGATGTGAGAAGCATCCACTTTTAGACTTCACATCAATTATTAGAACGGTTGCGACGGTCCCTATAATAGGCAATTTAGTTATAACTAAATGAATAAAGAGTAATGATCCGAGTAACGAAATGAAAGGAGAGGTAGAGTGAGAAAAAGTGAGGGATTTTTAATTTAAGTTGTAAAGTTGTGACATGGGAGGAGACACTTTATGGTAGGCCAAATGATGTCTGGCTTCAGAGCACAAAAGGCCATAAAATGCATTCTTTGTGACCAGCCCGGCACGTGGGTTGGACATATAAGTGCTCATTACTATGATTTTGAATAGCGACTCCTCTCAACTCCTCATGCAACATAAACTTTATACTAATCGGAAGTACGCAAATTATTCTGGTCTACTATCGTAAGTTTGAATATCCATGTAAGGTGAGAAAGTCACGAGTCAATATACGACGATTGGTTTCCTGCACGCAAGGAGACACATTTTATATGCTTCAGCTCGAAAAACGATTCTAAAGGTGCGGGCTAAGATATTACTAGCATTCCTGAAAGTGCCAATAGAGTAAACATATGTAAACTACATGAGGAATGAACCTAGTAAATGTGTTATTCCTAAAATGAAGAATGATACTGTTCATTAATGGACCAAATATACTTTGTTCATCATCTCTTTGGCTTTTAAGCATGCGTACAGGAAAGTATCGCTTTCCAATTCTGATGTCTAAAGTTCCAAAACTCTATTAAAAATATGTTTTGGTTTATCAAAAGGGAATCCATGTGAGCTTTGAGGAGCTTTACAAGCTTTTTGTAAGCAGTTTCATCATGCATCAAAATGGGGAGAGATTCTGAATAGAGGTCAATGCATTGAAGATGATTTCTTTTTCATCCTCCTTTAAACTAGGGAATCATCAAAAGGCTTCATACCAACAATCCAGAATACGCCGCTTAACACTCAAAAGTTTATAAATGGTAATTTACCGATACTTTTGTCTATTGTGTAAAAATCCAATTACTAGGAGATTTTTGGAGACATGGGTATGTCCTCCTGATGCCGAAAGTAACCGACGGTATATGCTATGACTCGAATAGTTGATGAAACCGATTGCTCGGAATAAGTTAAATGCCGAAAGTACAAAGGTTTTGTACTCATACCTAGACAGCATTGAGAGCTTCAAGTTGCTTGCGCAGCTCGTCAAGATCATCAGCTGAGTTTGCTGCTTCCCCTTCAGTAGGGGGGGGAGTGAATTCATCTGCTACAGGAAGCTCATGCACGAGGCCTTCTGGTAAGGTACCTGGAGTATACATGTAACAGCAAGAGAGAATTAGCTACTGACACAATCCAATGATTCGTCCATAGGACAAGAAAAGAGATCTTCATCTCGACACCATCTAAAAGGAGATACAGATTAGTTATCTAACCAGGCTACTGCACCACCTTATCCTGTTATCCACGCTTGGGATCGGTAAGAACAGTATAAAAAGAACAGACCATGTTATAAAAGGCAACTAGGGAAAACACTACGTAATCAGTCGAGCAAAAGGCTTGTTTGCTACATATACCTCAGAAAAATAAAGAAAAAGAAGCGAAAACTAATTAAGTAGCTACCATCACATTCAAAAGTTTTAACTCAACCGCTATCAACTCATTCACCTATAAACCCATACAACTGGTAAAGCTGACTCCAGAGAACATACAAAGCCATCGTAGAACCATTACCTGAACTGCTGAAATCTGGTCCTTGTGGTTCATCGTCATCAACCACACTGGACGAAGAGAAAAAAACAAAGCATTAATAAAACAGGGGATGATCATTGGCAATTGTAGTCTGTACATGATATATTGGGAAAGTAGGAAACCATTCAATGATAATCCTGCTTCAAAATTATCACGCAAATGGAATAAGTACCTTTTTCCCATTCACCTGCGGATTATATTTATAACTTTCGATTGGTTGAATTCTGTCGCACTGACTGATTACTACAGATACAGTATAAACTTCATCGTTCTCTGAAGATATGTGAGATAACCATGGTTTGATAGAATTCTCCAGCACGAAACATAGTTGAGCAAAAAGAAAAGAAAAATATCTCTCATGAGCAAAAAGAAATTGAGAAGTACCTAATACTCCATTCGTTATCTGCATGAAGTGGGCTTTCTGTAATCAACAATGCCTCTGCCTCCATCTTTGCTTTCGCTGCTGCCTCCCTGGCAGGCTTAGCGAGAATATGTTCTTTCTGTATTTTATATAAGATTCACAATTTCAGATATGAAGCAGAAGAGAGGGAAATAAATATCACTAGATCTAGAACGGTATGCATGATTGAGCTTACCTGTCTCTCCACACAGGCTGCATTTGTACATTGAGCATTTGGCTTCATTTCCATTGTCGGGAAATAATCTTTTAGAGCATTGTACCCCTATGAGCACACAATCATGCTGCGATTAACTACCCATCAAATTGGAAAAAGTCTAGTATACGATAGCAAAATGAAAATCCAAAAATTTCAACGAGGTTAGCTGGTTAATTGATGATTTCACAGTTCATTGCACAAATACAAAGTTCAAAGTGAGAATTTACCAAATAGCGAGAGACATGCCCGAACTGGAGCAGATACTTGAGCGTATTTTGAACCAAAAGCCCAGCAACAACTCCCTGTGACATCAACTCAACAGATCACAGTATGATTAGGTCACAGAAGTTTAAGCTCAGGAAGGACTTGATGAGTTGCCAACTTACCATAGTAGTTGGAAGAGATGCAGCACAGACCCCTTCACGCTTGAGAGTCCGCTCATCAATTCCAGAAGCCACAACCTGAAGGAAACAGAAAATGTATTCATTTTCAGAGACTAGGGGAAATTGTTCTAGTTTTGAACTTGACTAAACACCCGAAATTGTGTATTTGACAGCAACTACTGTAACTCATGTATCGCTATTAAAGCCTTTCTGACCCGAACTTGGAATTACAGAATCACTTACCAAAGGAGGCACGCATGCAAAGCAAGCAGTTTCTCCAGGAATTAGCAGTTGTATGTGACCAGAAACAGCATCCTCAGAGACACCTATACAAAGACCAATCCACCAGAAAGTTCGGTTGAATTCCAGTAAACAGGTAGATGAGGCATCATATCCCAAACAACATCGGCAAAGCTAATTATTATCTCGTAACTGAAGTAATGCCTCCCCATTTTATAAGATGGTGGTAACTGATGCATGCTAGCAATTCATCCGACATTTACGAGTTGTGATGGTATATCTCCTCCCCCCCACAACACACACACACACACAACTCCCCACCCAAAAAAAAAAAAAAAACCAAAAAAAGAAGTGTTGGTGCATGTATTGGAGAAGTTTCAGCACAAAAATATATTTTGACATCAAAGATGGAAAAAAGAGAGAAGTGCAAAGAATTTGTTCAGAGTAAAGAGCACACTATTGAATTATAGGTATCGAGTAGAGTCTAATGCTTAGTCCTGGTATCTAAAAAAAGAAAAATCATCTCAGAAATTCTAAATATGCACACTATTCTGAGAAAAACTTTTAAGTTGCTTACCAGACTCCATCCATGTCTGGTTCAGCTCATTGCAAGCCTACACATGCGCAATCAAGATCGTCTAAGTACTAGCAAGCTCATTTTACACAACAGTAAAGATATAAGAGAGAGTCCACACAAAATTCCAGTCGAGCATTAACCTGGTTCACTACCATCCTTGCTTCATAATTATCCACACAGCTCAGAACAAGATCAACACCACTGCCTTCTTTCTCCGGGCTGAATTTTTTGTTCTTCAAACTGGACATGAATGTCTCAAACCCTTGCAATGTGGTGATGTTCAACGTATAGCTCTGTGCAAATGAGGCACAATAATATAGGAAATAAAAAAACAAGAGAAATGTTATGTGGAAATATATTGCATGGAAAGAAGATGTTCCTAAGACGTAGTTGCCAAGCCTATTACTTACAATCAAATGACATTAAAATAAAGTTTGCCGGTTAAGAAATCTCTGACTGTTTCCAGATATACTATGGCCACGGGGACATGTCCTTCAAGCTTGCACTAGACTACTACTAGTATATAAACAAAGTCTGATATGTCAATTTATAAACTTCACCCTTCAAGTTTTCAGTCACCAGCTAGTGAAAGGTGCATCTTATCATTGTAACTGCGTGATTCATGAGTCTCCAACAGAACGAAATTTTTATCCTCCACATCATCATTGAGCTCCATAATTATCACTTGGGTGTACTCAAAGAAAAAAAACGTTACAATGAATAGAGGAAGTAACTCTCATAGGTAATTGAGCTTTTAAAGGAGGCACTTGCCTCAAGCACAACATCAGGATTTATGTCCGACAGTGTCTGAACAGCAGCATCAGTCTTCGTCATACCAGCCTATAAAAGGATGCCCACACTAAGCATTAGTAAAAACGAAAGAGAAACATATACAAAAATGATACAATCAGTTATACTGGGAGCTACGACCACAGATTATTACTTAACATGGAACTCATGATACGAAAACCACCTGCTCCGGACGGAAAAATAGCCTATTCATGTTAGCTAACTCCACTTTGTCATAATCATACAACAAAAGTCGACCAATGCCACATCTGGTCAGCATCTCAGCAGCAACACTGCCAACTCCACCAATTCCCTGGGTCAAATAAGAAGCGCCACAAGACATAAGAATGAGATCCTACAACAGTATGTAGTAGGAATTTAAAATAGCCATAGATTGGTCTAGAGAAACAACAAACGAAGGGGAAAATGCAGAAGAAAAAAGTACAGACAACAATTGCAACAGAGAACTCCCGTATCCTTTCATAATTGTGCACGATTCCCATCCTCTGAAGTGCCATGAGTCGACTGTAAGGGTTACTGTCTACCACTTCCGCACTCATATCCTGTTCATAGGCCAACAATCAAAGAAGCGGTTCAATTCGGAATCATGGTTGCAGGCACAAATAAGGTTTTTTTAAAAAAAAAAGTGGACCTTGACTTTTGACCTCCGAACTGGAACAGACTTGGCCAGGTTAGTCAAGTTCTCTACACGTAATTGCAACTGTAAAATTAGAGGGCAGCATTAGAAGCAAAAAACATCAAATCCGCCATCATTTGAGTGATCAGCTGCAGCAGAATTTTTAGCTACGACAAAATGCTGGCGGAGAAAACATATGTTTTTACCAAGCTAAAAAACCAATACAATCAAACATGTTGCAGAAGCAACAGAATGATGAGAAACTGAAGCAAAACAGATGAGAAACTGGAAAGCACAAGTAGCCTTGATTCGATCGATGAAACATTCACTAAAGAGTATTAAATGTCAATGTTCATTTAAGCCTTATCCACGTGTACAAGTGGACACATTATTGTCGCTACTCGAAATCTTGCATCTTTCTAAGCCAATGCAGTAAAAAATGTAGCTGTGTTATTGAGGAGAAGCATGCTCGAAAAAAAATGATAGAAAGTACCAGTCAATTATTTGTGGCCTCCTCTGAATTACAAAGCAATTGAGCATTAATCAGTTCTTGATTTCAGATTCCACTGAACTTCAACTCACTAAGTCACTATCCCTGAGTCCTAACTAGAGAGTGTTCTCATGAACTCCGATTCACTGTACCAAACAAATGATTATTCGAAAATGAATAATATTAATGCTAAATTCCATATGTTCTCCTCCAGGAAAACAAATTTTGCCTAAATTCAGTTTCAGAAGTCACAAAGTCTCATCCTCAATCAACTCCCATGAACTTCCACACATCAAAGCACCACTTTATGATCCCGAATCAATCACGCAATCACGACCACATACTACTCAAGAAACAATCAAACAACTATCAGCATTTAGGTTTACAAGCCTCACATCACCATAACACATACAAAATCAGAATCCTAACCAAATGAATCACCACATTCAAATTTCAACCACGCAACACAATAAAATCCACAATTCTCATCGAATCCAACACGATCTCCTCTAAATTCAGCCGTCATACCTTCTCGATCGAAGAACGTTGATCATCAGGCAACGATCGTTTCAGCGAATCAAGTCCGCTCAAAAGCACCTTCAACTCCGCCTCCATTTCTGATGACGCAAGCCGCTGATTAATCCGGCGACGCCGCCGCCGTCGGAGTTCGAAGAATCGGCGGCTCCGATTTCGCCGCCAATGTGTTTTGTTGAGTGGTTTTGTGCTGGAGAAACACGCTGTGCGACGGCGATGAGAAATGGAGTGTTTGGTTTAGCTTAATGGGCTGGTATGGGCCGGGCTTGGTCGTGATGGGCTGGCATGGGCTTGGATGTAATGGTTGGGCTGGGCTTTTGAGTGTTAGGATAGGTCCATCATGGGATAGGAGAATGAAGTGGGCGAAAGGTGAAAAAAGAGTTCGAAAGGCAGAGTACATTACTGGAGCATCAATTGATTCGTGTGTTTGTGTGTTTTTCTTTTTGGCCCAATCTATCATTACTTCTTTCTGAATACAAGCATTAAGCATAATAATGGAGTAAAAACAAAATCCCAAACTTCACTATGGCGACACTGTAAAGTGAAACGGGCCAATTCATGATAATTATTTGTTTAATGATTGGATTACAAAAGAAACAAGATCACAAACACGATCTTAAGCATACAACATTGTAAATGCAAAAACAAAGCATCAAAGCCAGTAACCAAACAGCAAAGCAGAAATCATAACTGCAATAGTTACAGCCACCGTTTAATAGACCGCAGTACAAAGCTCGCCAGCAGCTTTTGTCCTCCGCGCACCGATCAGACTGGCCAAGTCGTGGTTATGCACAAATGAATGAACATCAAAAGACAAATCCGGCCACTAAACCTTTACCCAAAATCAAAGACGTGTTACAATCAACTCTGTAAGCTCATATCATCTCAGTGTTTTTCCAGCAAAGACAGCTTTATTGTGCTCGCTCCACATCGACCAAATCACCGAGAAAAATAAAGACTTTCTTCTTATCCTTTCTACAAGGTTCTAATACCCCAAAATTTTGGTACTTAAACATACATTAAATACGTGTATAAAATTTCATTATTTAATAGAAAAATACGAACAAATAAAAATAACAAAATAGTAACGTTATATCGCTTCTTAAAACATATGTAAAGTACGTACATTATAAATGCATGAATAAATGTAACGAACGAATAAACAACGTTATAACATTGTAATGACACGAGTGACGCTCGTGCAAATAACATTATAACGCGCGAGTAAGGATAACGAATAAGTAACATTATAATGTTACGTTATAACGTTAAGAATATTATACGTTAAGGATATCCAATTTCATCCCAGAAAATTTACATTAGCAAATGGAATAAGATATTAATATTTTTGAGATGATTAAATAGACACGAATTAATTAACGGAGGATCAATATTATAAAACTGAGATAAATAATAATCTAATGAAAACTTAATGAGGGTATATTTTACCCCTCCGTGCACCTGCAATACTTTATTTTTCCCGCTGCATCCATATTTTTTTTCTCGCATGCAAAATCGTGACAGTGCATGATACGAGTACACGAAAACTTTTCATCATGCTGCTCCTGTAACTCTTATTGACCGCACTCTATTACTCTCTCACATATTATATTGCTGCTCCTCTTTTTCTTTTCTTTTTTTCCCCTGCAACACCAAAGACCACCGAACATCTCACACCGTCACCACCATGACACCACCACCTCCGGCTACCATCGCCATCACCGCCAGTGTTTCATCATCATCATCACACGACCCTTACCACCATTATCAACGTCAACCTCACACCACCAAACCGCCACCGTCACCTTACACCGTCTTCGCCCACCATCGCCACCACCAATTCCGGCTACTAACACCACAACAACATCGCCCTCATCATCACCACATCATCATCGTCCTCCCCTACTCACCGGAGAAGCCCTGCGCAGCCGATCGTCGACGTACGCAACCCTTCCGCTCACGATCACCTCTTACCATCATCGCCACTCATCAACCACCACAAACCAACGTCTCCATCACTTCCAAAGGACACCAGTGACCAGCAGAGGCCTTCCATGACGAGAAACAACAGCCCCAAAGATCCAATTAACCTCCCCTACAAGCTACCATCAAGAAACGCCTCGTGGAAAGTTTTCGATAAACTTTCACCGATTTTCGGCCAAAAATCCGACGATCAGCGATGATAAAGGATGGCAGAGCAAGGTGAAGTGCCTTGGTGACAAAGTTTGAACGAAAATAAGCTTTAAGACGCCTTGTCGAAACTTTCCAGCGACATTCCGATCTCTTTTTGTAATGCCTCGATTTTCAAATCCTTTTCGGAAAATCCTCATGGCATTACTGCCGCTAGGGTCCCTCAAACTCTATACAGGAAATTCAACTTAACTCGGTTTAGAATAAATCCAAATGGAAATACACTTAAAGCATTATCAAACTAGATCCACAAGTTTATTTATTTATTACATATTAAAGTAGCAGAAACTTAGAAATGTTGTCCCAAACATTAATATTACAAATAGGATCATAACTTAATCAAAATCCTTCCTCAAGTCTTGCACCTGAAAAGATGGAAATTAAGAAACAGAAGAAAAGTAACGCCGTGAACTATATGAGCTCAGTAACGTGCCGGCCCCATTTCAGGGGAAACACAAAAAGGAAAGAAGAGAGAACAATCTGTCCTGAAACCACTACAAAATTAGTCATGCAATTAACATTCATGACAGATCACAAATACTCTTTTGTTAAAACTGTGACCTTGCCTAAACATGTAAATCCATAGCTTGTACAAGAAGCTTAAAGTACGGGGTCACTCGAAACAGGGGATCAACCTGTACGCCCAAGGGTCTCCTGCAGTGAGATACCCCACAACCTGACAACCTCACAGGGTTGTCTACGCGTATGAAATGATTAGTCGCAACTACTCATCCCTGTACAGTTTAATCTGACATCTTTCCCAAATCACAGTGTAACAACTCAATAGGATTAACAAACTCGATGTTTAACCTCACTTCTCATGAATTCATTCCTATTTTTCATGTTCATCTTTAACATGACATCATTTATAGGATTAACCTGTATTGATCCTAACTTTTTGTTCATTATCGTATGCCAAACCTTGTAAATCTAGCATTTGTCTTTATCACATTCATATATCGTACGGGGTTAACGGAGAAAAACCTACCCAAACTTTAGCATTAGGACTATCAAGGTTAGGTTATCATGAACTGCGATAAACTACAAGTGCAACCACACCATCATACAATAACAAAGAAATACAAACATAACACAACGCACATGAAAAAACTTCCCATCACGCGTTAATATACAACTAGTATATTAACATATATCGCCATCCAAATCAGAAATCTAAACTTTACCTTGTTATGTGAGTCTCGGGTTATTTACGTTATACCAAAGGAGAACAGTTTACGTCTCAATTTCTGCACAGTATAAGTACGATATGTTCGTTACTACATATGTCTTTCATATATTTTATTATTTTTACGTATTCATGTGTATTATACGTCCATAGATACGTCTACTACGTCATTATTACGTACATTTCGTTATTTCCAAGTATTTATGTATATCGCACAAATACGTAAACTACTACGTACTTTTATTCAACTTTGTATTCTTGACCTTTTATACAATCAAACGCGTATTTTTCTATATTTTCTTATCCAAATACTGTATTTTAATAGTCATAGAGGGTATACGATTTAATACGGTACATAAATACGTTGAAAAATGAATTCCTAGATAGGCTGTGAGGCGTCACGGCCGCTACAAGTCTTGTCGCGACCGCGACTAGATTGCGGAATGTGACCCGATAGTTTTTCAGATTTTCAAGCCTAACTTCGAAAGTACATAACTTCTTCGTTTCTTAATCAAATTGAGTGATTCTTGATTCATTAGAAACGTCAAGAAGTCTTATATAACTTTGTTTCAAGATTCATTTACTGAATCAGACTCTAAATGGGGTAAAAATACGTTCTAATATCGAACATCAAAGCAATCCAGAAACGCCTCTGGCTGATTTGCTAATTTTTGTGTTTTACCCAATCAATTCAACCCTAAATGATCTAAAACTTCATAGACATAAAATTTACTTAGTTCTTATCATGTTTGTTCAGTTTGGGCTTGTTTCATAATAAAATCTTAGGTTTTTGGGTCTCACGAGCATAACTCGTCTTTTGGTTCAAATAACACGTTTCTTTATCCGTGGTCTGCTTTTCTTGTTATTTTCCTTGTTTTTTTCTATCACATATGATTAGTTAGAGGTTATAAACAGAGAAGGAAAAGTTCACCCTCTTGTTGAAATTGATTTGAGCTTGTTTTGCTTTCCTTTGACGTGTGAAGCACCGTTTGGTCGTTTCCTCGTCCTTGAGGCGTTTCCTGCTGTGGGAGCTGCCTTCCTTCCCTCTCTTATGCTTACCACACCCCTCTGAGTCCAAAAATTCCTGCTACGTGAGCCTCGGACCTTGGTTTGATTGGTTCTTGCTATGATTCAAGAGATTCCCTAAGAAACTAAGAAGGAGAGGAAATAATTTGGTGAGGAGGAGAGGAGATGTGCTGCTTCCTGAATTCCTTTGATGTTAAGGATGGGTGGAGAGGTGGGTGGAAGAGAGTAGTGGGGAAGGTGGTGTTCCTTGGTGCAGTGGTTGTCGTCTTCGAGAGTGGGTTAAGCGGAAAGTAAAGAAATGAAGTGTGTGAAGAAAAGGAGGGAAAGGGGATTGGTGGGTAATTTTTTAAAAAAACATCCCCGTTTCGTTTAATCGCAGGACCAGTTAATCCTACATCTCCCACAGCCTTCGCTCAAACTTTACCACCACGCTTGAAAAATCATGTTATTAATTAATATATAATTTTTCAAATTTTTCCGCGACAAAAAGTTATCCCAACTTCGTCACAAGTTTTAATATTATGAACGTAGCGTTACGTCTCAAAACTTTGAAATAAGATTCGTTTCTCTATTTTAATTTATTATTTAAGAGGAAACGCATATTCTCGCTACGTTTATCAATTACGATTATTATTTGCTCATAATTTTTTCTATATATATTTGATCTCAATTTTCGGAGGCTTTACACTTTTTCGGCCATCGGCAGTGACGACGACAGAGACAGAGCAATGATGGAAGTTGGATAGCGAGGTGGTGACTTTGGGTATCAAAGGTTCCAAGGTTTTTAAAGTTTTCTTGAACCCTAAGGCAAACTAGGGTTAAACATGCTTCAATGGTAACCTACCCCCTCTCGATCCGTCTCGTGCTTGATGTGTTATGATGATTATGATGAGGAGGGTACCGCCAGGAGGGCGATGATATGCTTGTTTCCGTGGTTGATGCGTTAAAACGATAACGGAACTAAGGTTTCGATAATGTATGCATGGCTGCATGTATGAGCACATACGGATGTTAATTAATGCTAATTATGATCCCAAAATGCCATGAACGTACTTCGTTATATATGTGTATGCTTGGTGTGATGATACGATGAATTATACTTGATCGCGGGGTTTATGTAGTAAAAGGATACTAAATATATCATGGGGGGACCGGGTTGTAATAACAAGCCTTGACATTAGGATCGAGACCGAGGATGATTGTTTTACATGTTTGATATATGATATGGGATATTGGGGTTGAAATGGACTATAATACACGCCATTATAACATATATATCCTCTCGAAAAATAAACAAGAACGACCCCTAAATGTTTAAATAAAAAGGACACGTGAACGTATGGCTTGGTTTCATTATCTTGGTGTCTAACAAAAAACGAATAAAACAATATATATGTATCCTTGAGTTGTGAAGATCGAGCATTGCACGTCTCTTCTTGGATCTGTTGGATCGTTAGTCGTTCTCCTTGAAAATGTTATGAAGGTTGAGCATGACGACGTCCCTTTCTGGATTTGACGTGACCATTTTTACATCCTTGAAATTGTCATGAATAAGGTCGAACTTGATATCTGTTCTTGGATCCATTGGGATCATTCATTGATTCTGTAATTAAGACTGAGTGGCTGTAAAAACATTATTCTTTGAGTCATCGTCATGGGTGAGAAAACTAGGTAAGGAGCGGTGGACATCCCCATCCTTTTAACATACATGAAACGACTTCGTCGCCATCGTGACGGGACCACGGGTTACTCTCTATAGGGAGGTCCAAATTATCTCAGTGCAGGCGTATGATGTTTCATTGAATGCGCACATCAGGTGCAAGACGACACACGAAATATGTAGGTGCGAAAACATAATCTTATGGGTAATCCAACTGATGATTTACATATTATTTCTGTATTGTGAGTCTATCATGTCATTGAAGTTGTCTTTCGAATCGAGTCGTGATTCGGAATAATAAGAATAAAAAGACAGAAAGGATATGAAGACGTTTAAATACAAATAATATTTGATATGACGCCCATATTTTCTATAAGTTATGAAAATGTTTTATTGTGACTCACCGATTCGTCATAATCGGGGGAGTGTTATGCAAACGAAACTCATACACTCTATGTTACTGAATTTTATACTTATGTATTCCGTTTGCAAGTAACCAATAGGTTGGTGACAATGTCCAGTAGAATGAGGATTGCATGCATTTAGCCATCTCATGTATTTTTGTGAATAATGTAACATAAACCTATCTTTGGCTCAATAAAACATCAGGACATGTAATGTAAGAACTTGTTATAAATTTGATCGTTGTATCTTATAACTGAGTGGATATTCAGTACTTGTACCTTATGAAATAAAGTTAGAGTATTCGAAAATGATCTAATGATGATGTATAGGTATTTTCTTGAGTCTTTATACTTTTAAACCCGTCCGGATTACTTGATCACAGACTGTGTCTGTGACGACATAACACCCACGCGTTGTCAAGACTTGAAAATCGGGATGTTACAAAGTTGCATTAGACAAAATCTCGAATAACTCTTTCAAGGTAGATGGCATAACAAATTACACAAGAGTAGTAGGTGATTGGCATCCTCATTTTTTGATTCACAACTGGGCAAAGATCTTCCTCAACCTGTATAATACCTCTCTGAGCAAGCAAACTTCTGGTTGGAAGCCTACCCAGCAAGGCTAACCAGGCATGTATCTCCACTTTCGGGGGTATGAGACCATGCCAAATTCCTCTGACTGATTCAACATAGCGGAGGCCTTTAACTCGTTGCAACTCCTGACAAAAGGAGCGACTGCTGTAATCAACGTTGGGACAAAATTTCCAAATAAATTTATCACCATTCTCCCTGGATAAAGATACTCCAGTTAAAACCTGCAACAAATCGCTGAGAGTCTTTTTCCCATTCAAAAAGGTTCCTTCGCCAAGAGAATTGCCACACCCAGATAGATTTTTTCCAAATAAGGCGTCCTCCTCTTGACAGATTTTTTGCTTTCCACCTTGATAGCCTTTGTCTCAGCTTCATAAGAACAGGTTCCCAGGTTTTCGGACAACGTAGATTTGCACCCAAAGACAGCCCCAAGTATACGCAAGGTAACATCCCCATATTACAACCAATACTCTTCGCAATCACGCTTACCCATTCTTTATCAGCTCCTATCCCGTACAATACTATTTTTGAAAAATTAATCCGGAGTCCAGTCAGCAAAAAGAAGCAAAGGCAAACACGTGTTATATTCTAAATTGATTCCTTCTTCACCACACTACAAATCAATGTATCATCTGCAAATTGCAAATGTGACAACCGGACATTCCTTCTGCCAACTCCAACATCACTCACCAGTCGCAGATCAACTGCCTTGCACATCATCTGATTCAAAACCTCTCCAACCAACAAAAAGAGAAACGGAGATAAGGGGTCCCCTTGTCGCAGTCCAAGATGCATCTTGAAGGGCTTCGTTTGTGAAAAATTAACGAACATGGAAAAATCGAGGCAGAAGAAAGACAAGCCTGAATCCACAATCTCCACTGAACACCAAAACCCATAGCTGCAAGGGCCTCATCCAAAAAATCTCAGTGAACACTATCATATGCTTTTTGAAAATCTAGCTTGAGCAGGACTGCATCTCTTTTTCTTGGCTTCAGATCATCAATCAGTACATTTGCAATGAGCAACTCGTCGAAGATTGATTTGCCTTTTCTCCACAAAAGCAGTTTGCGTCTCACCAATAAGATTCTTCATAACTTTCCGGAGTCTAGCCGACAAGACCTTCGCGATCACCTTATAAACACTTCCAACTAGACTAATAGGTCTAAACCTATTAACTTCAATAGCTCCCGACTCTTTGGCAATCAAGGTAATGAAAGTCACCCCAATTCCTTCTGGCATACACCCTATGACTAAAAATCGTAAAATAAAATCACAAAACTCATCACCCAAGAAATCCCAACTCTTCTTGATGAAATTAAAATTAACTCCATCAAAACCTGGCGCCTTCGATCCTTCACAATCCGAAACTGCCCTCTTGATTTCCTCTCGTGTAATCGAGCACTCCAAATTGGTAGCTTCCTCACAAGTGATCTTAGGCAGCTTAAGAGAGCCTAACTTTGGTCTTACTCCTTTCTCTTCAGCATACAAGCTACTAAAGAAGTCAATGATTTCCTTCTAAATTCGATGTGCATTAAAACAAAGTTCATCCTGAATCTTCAAACACCTGACATTATTCCCAGCAAGCCGAACACGAGTAAGAGCATGGAAAAACTTTGAATTGCAATCACCCTCCACTAACCATCTGCTTCGAAACTTCTGATGCCAAAACAAGGCTTTCCTACTATTCCAATCCCAAAGAGCGCATTTCAGTTCTCTTTTCTTCTTTAGTTGCTGACAATTCAGCTGTTTTTCCTCACCATCAGCTTCAAAGTAATCCAACTCCTTTTCAATCGAATCAATCTGATGATCTATGTGCCCATAGCACTTCTTGTTCCATTTCGATAAGAAACGCTTCAGGGATTTCAATTTGACATGGAACGTGATGCCATTATCTTCTTCTTTGACAAACCAAATCAAAGAAACCTGGCCACTTCATCCAACAGTAAAAAAATCGGAATGGCTTCGGACCCCAGTTAAAAGTACCGCAAGTTACAAAAAGTGGGCAATGGTCTGATACACTGCGTCTGAGCCCTCGTAACTGTAACCCATGGAAAGAAGAAAACCATTCTACATCCACAAAAGCTCTGTCAATCCTGCTGTACGACTGGCCACTACACCAAGTAAATTTCCTACCCAATAGAGGAAATTCCAGGAGCTCCCATAGCAAACTATCTGACTTTCCTCTCTTTCGCTTTCAGCACCTCATTAAAATCAACCATAACCAAAACCAAAACCGGATACTCTGACAGTTTCCTAGCCTCAGTTATTTCCTCCCAAACCTTTACATGAATTGAAACATACTTAAGCAACCCCAAACAAAGATCCAGTTTTTCGCCATACTTTCCGCTTCCTTTGCAAAAATCATTGGGATACAAATGAGGATTAAGCCACCAGAACGACCAACTTCATCTATATTGGTCCATTGTAAAGTACTACCTCCCCAAAGTTGTCTGGCATCCCTATGGCTAACTCCTTCCATTTTAGTTTCCACGAGCCCAACCACCTGTGCATGCTTCTCTCTGATCAGCCGCTTTCTTATACAACAACATTCTCTGTAGCATTATCAGCTGCTTCCCTGGATTCACACGTGAGAAGGAAGACCATATCACACATCTTTGAAACCTGCGCATCCTTTATACCCCAAGCTGATAGCCCCATTTCGATTTTAATTACTGAAGAACCGAACTCTTATAAGATCTCTGCGGTTTCACTTGCTTCCTTTCTTGGTTTCCACTCTTATAACCTTCGGCCTTCTCCAACTCTTTGTTTCTTTCATTCGTGGTGGATACAGTGGCTAGTCTGAAAAACCCCACTTGCTCCCTCCTTCCAGATCTAGTTACTTCAAAATACGATCTCTCATCTACGGTCTTGAAAAAGCGTGATCTGTCTTCCATCCTATTTCTTCCTCTTTGAAGCTTTTCTACACCAGATTCACTTCTCTTCTTCATAGATACTCTGATTTTCATTTCTCCAACCAGTTTGCCGTCCATACTCCTCCTAGCAGCTTCCGCCTCCCTCTTATTGGAAAACCTTACAAAGCCAAACCTTCTCACAGTTCTATTCAGGGTCTTCTTCGGTACAAAAGTATCAATGATCTTCCCACGGCCAGCGAAGATGGCCCGCAACCATACCTGATTCATGCTCAACGATAAATATTCAACGAATAGCGTAAAACCATATACTGTAGCTAGAGTGTTGATGTTGTTATCAATAATAACTCTAAATTTGTTTGGGATTTTCCTAAAAAAATCAACTCAAATCAAACATAATTTCAAAAAACACATCCAAGTCTTTGAAATTCCATTTCAGGTATCCAAAATTTATAAAATTGTCGATTTAACTACTATCGTTAACATTCCGTTAAAACTAACGGAATCATTTTTGAAAAACAAAGAAAAGTCAATTTAATTTAAAATTATTATAAAAACACACTCAATTCTTCAATTTTCATCTCGATCATTTAAATTTATATTTTAATTAGTAAAATCGATAAATTTTCAAGTCAATATATAACGGGTAATTGCACTGAAGTATCCTATTTGATCAATAAAAGAAAAAGTTTTGAATGTTGGGATAAAGTATTGAAGTATTGAAGTATTGAGTGTAGTTTTGTAATTGTATTTAATTAAAATAATGTTTATGTCTTTTGCAAAAAAGGTTCCTTTAATTTTAACGGAAAGTTAACTGTAGTGGTTAAACTGACAATTTTATAAGTTTTGGGTGGTTCAAATGGAATTTCAAAAAATTAGGTGTGTTTTCTGAAATTGTACTTGATTTTAGTTGATTTTTGAAAAATCCTAATTTTTTTTCCACAAAAAAAAAAAAAAAAAAACAGCTACGTATTCTATAATAAGAGAATTCACATTAGATGTGGTAAAATAGGGTATACGTATGAATGAAAAAATAAAGATTGTAATTTAAAAAAATAGTAATATAATGTTGAAAAAGTATATTGGATTGTGTGTAAAAAGTGTAAAATATCTTCAAATGAGGAGTGATATTATAGTACATTATATTTTTTATGGATGTAATAGGATATAAATGAGTTATAATGGAATGTATTGAGTAGTAAAAACAGAGGAAAAAATTTACCGCATCTAATGTTAATGACTAGGGTGCTACTACCAAATATTCTTCTGACATATTGTAGGGTTATCGTACTGTGTATATACGATACATGCATATACTCACGAGTAATAAGTGAATAGTCTGCTGTGCATATCTCCGAACAGTAACCAAGATTCTATACATATCTGCTTGCGAATAGTGATCAATGTTTGACAATTACATTCGGATTCTATGTAGAGCTTGCCTATGCATATAGCTAGCTGGCATTGTCAGCATTTTACGTAGGAGTAGTTAAATGTGACCGATTTATATTGAAGTAATACGTTTAGTAATAGGAAAGTGACTAAAAGGAAGAGTTTACTTGAAGAAATAGTTCGTGGAATTTCGTACTTGGGCTAATAATATTATAAGCTAGTACTATTAGCGTAGGTACAATACAAATATAGCCCTCGTTGCAAAAGTATAAAGATAAACTAATCACACCTGTTAAATATGTAAATTATGAGGCGCTAGATAGGCGAATTCAATGATAAAAAATCATTTGTCCTTTACTTAAAAAGGATTGATGGACATATAACTAATTTCTAAAGATATCCGTTGGAAATGAAAGGGCCGCAATATTCAATGTGAAAATGGAATATTGCGAAAATGGATCTGCGAGAGGAAATTGTTACATGTTATTCTCCATTAAATATTCTTTTTAAAATTTTAATTTAATTTTTTCAAAACTTGAATTGTGATGAAAACTACTCCTGTACCAGTTTGTTGCCTTTTATTTGCAGGAATAATTTCCACGTATTCAATTAAACAAATTGATGATGAAAATTTAACTTCTTCTTCTTCTTCTTCTTCTTTTTTTTTTTTTTTTTGTTGTTGTTGAAAAGAAGCTATAGTTGTTGACGTTGCTCCCTTAACTGTAGTTATTGAAGCTTAATATTATCACATAATATGCATGTGACATACAAATGTGATGAAAATCAAATTTATTTAAAAACTTGTGTAGGTGAAATGAAAAGGGAGCAAATTAAGGTTGTTTGAAAACCTTCAACCATATTGGAAGTGTGGGAAATAGAGAGAGCCTATAGAAATACTTCTCCACTACATCTTTCTTGGATTAATTGTTAAGTTATGTAGGCCTTACAAACACACATGCGCACACGCTAAGCCGGACTTGGGCAAATAGTGCTCCAATTGTGTGTATATTCATTTTAGACAAACTTAATACCAAATACTAAGTGTTTTGTGCGAGTGTGTTAAGACAAGGGTAGGATTTTATCAAAACGTCCGGACGCAGTTATGTATGTTTTACATCCAGGCGTCACCTCTTCTGCTGAAAAATGTTGAACCTAAATAGAAACGTCCGGACGCATTGCAATTTTTCCTGCAAACGCAAAACGATCATATCATGACTTTTCACTTATGAATGTGTTTCTTCGAATATCTTTTTTGTTATTTCTTGAGTTTTTAAGTTATTTGAGGTTGTTTTATGGTGTTTTTTCACTTTTCATTCGTTTTTGTATGTTTTGAAATGAATGGAGTTGTCCTTATGGTGTTTTTAACCTTTTCAAGTTATTTGAGTTGTTTTTATAGTTTGGAACGACGTTTCTTATATATACTGCACTCAAATCAGATCAAAACACATTATAATCATCACATTTATCATTTTTCTCTTTTGATCAAGAAATCTCTACAAGCACAATACCGGTTTCTCTCAACTTTCATAAAGAGATTCCGAGGGGTTTTTTTTGGGATCACTTCTCGTAGTTCCCTTATATAGACTTAGTTATATCCTGGAGGGTTATTCGTCTAAACGCAAAGCAATCTTCGTGTTACGAAGAGAGGACAGATAAATCCTTAAAGGTGATGGAATCTACAACGCCTCTAAATCTCAAGAACAATCCTTGTGCTACACTTTTCGTATTTACTACAGTTTTTCCTAACAATGGTTTGAATAGCTCATCTGTGAAAGTCTAAGATGTTTAGATACCAAACCCAAACAATTAAACGATATGCAATTGTGTGGTGAAAAGAGAAAGGAAGAAAATGAAAGCAAAAAATCTTATCCTCTTTATAGAAGTATCAACGTAACTAGTCTACTGTTACAACCTCCAAGGCTTATCTATAAACATGTCTTCTACATGTGATAATTCGACCGTGATGCTTTTCTTTCTTTCTCTTGACCTTACATAATTTTCCATATCGAAGGTTTGCTATCCAAAATTATGCTTTTATATGTTTTCAAAGAAACGAACATCACGAAGATAATATCTCCAATTATACAATTGCTTTTCTCGTTACATGTATATATATAGATACATTTAGCATAATAATCTAATTGCACGCGTACGGAATTATATTGCTATAATGTATAAACATTTTTCTCATTGAATTAGGATAATATCGAAAATTACATTATGCCAGTCCACATCAATAGAATAGTAAAAGACACCTAAGTCGCATGCATGCAGTTCAAATGGAGCTATTTTCAATAACGTAGTGCACAAGTTTGGTAAGTACATACCTTATCAAATTAATTGAACGGATTAGGATGTAAGAGGACTTCACCTTCACATCCTCTGTTCATTGATTACACATGTATATATTAGTAATACATAGATATTCGTCGGTAATATATATGAAAAAGGTTTAAGGATCTGTAACCGATTGACTGAATGAGTTGGTTCATCAGTTAAGAAAATCAAATCTAGATATTCTCATTCAGAACAAAATCTGAAAAAGATGAGATATAAACCATCTCATTCTTATATTAATTTTCAAACTAAGTGTACGTATAAGTCACTCGTTCTCCATGAAGAACTATTCCGTGCAATCAATTAGTTGCAGGCTCTTTAGTTCCAGTCACCGTGTAAATGTGCCAAAAATGGACACACTTTTGATCATCTTCTGTTTCCATTCTTGTATCTATATATTGATTTCCATCAAAATACTAATTAATCATCATGTAAGCCTTCAAAGAAGAGCCAGACCACCAAACTTTAATCACAAGTAATACCCCATATTATGTTATTAAATCAAAAACCTTATCCTAAGATACATTATGAAAATCTTCAAAACCAATTGCATGCACACATGAAAAATGTGATTGTGTGTGTTTTTGTCCCCACAAGATAAAGACATATGAACAAAGTCTCATTCAATATCAGACATATATTTAATAAATTTAGTTTACAACATGATCAAGTGTAACTAATGACTTGAAGAGTTGCATACCTTCAAATTTAAGTTTTGTTGGTTTAATTATAATCTGTCTCCACTTGGAAGCATGCTTAGAAACAGGGATATGATGTCAATGAAATGAACTGGTTTTTTTTTCTAGGGATATGTGCAAGAAATGAGAGGATGATGACCCACGATGTTTTCTTCCTAGTACTCCCTTCGTCCCCCTGTTCGTTTTATATAAAGAAAGTAGAAATAAAATCATTCATGTAACGAATTATCCACGTCATGAATAAACATAATTTTAGAGACTTTTAATTAAACATATAAAAACTTAAAAAAAATACAAAAAGATACACAAAGAATTTAAATTACAAAAACATATAATTCATCTATCTCATTTAAATCTTTAACCCTATTATTATCTTCACCTCAACCCCTACTATCACTCAACCTTAGTCGAAATCTAGTCGGAATCCGACCACCATCGCTATATTTTTTTATACAGATGCTCTGTTTTCGTTTTTTCTTTAGGAGCTTAGTGTTTTTGTTCAGACGCT
Organism: Drosera spatulata; assembly: GCA_035668315.1. Lineage (NCBI taxonomy): Eukaryota > Viridiplantae > Streptophyta > Magnoliopsida > Caryophyllales > Droseraceae > Drosera > Drosera spatulata. Next base: position 24,555 of record JAOVYX010005875.1, on the reverse strand, counting down.
TTGTGTTTTGTTCAAACGTTCTACTTGAAACAGAGCGTCAGTTTCCCAACACAGAGCGCCAATTGCACATCCTTATGGCTAATCAATGGAAGTCCATAATCCACCAACGCCACCCTAAAAATTGCTACCAACCCAAACACCACAGCGTCTCCTTCCCCTCTTCTTCATCACCACAGCCACCACTTTCACCACCGTTTTTTCTTCAGACGCTCTGTGTTTTTATTTAGACGTTCTGTTTTCGTTTTTTCTTCAGACGCTCAGTATTTTTGTTCAGACGCTTTGTGTTTTGTTCAGGTGCTCTGTTTCAAACAAAACGTCAGTTTCCCAACACAAAGCGCCAATTGCACATCTTTATGACTAATTAATGGAAGTTTATAATCCACCAACACCACATCAAAAATTGCTAGCAACCCAAACACCACAGCGTCTCCTTCCCCTCTTCTCCATCACCACCGCCACCACTTCCATCACCGTCACATGTCTTCTTAATCTCCTCTCCACTCTCCTCCTCCACCTCCATCACTGTCGCCTTCGCCCCATCCTCTCCACCACCCCCACTACCTCACCCTCACCTTCACAAATCTCATCCATCTTCGAGCAAGAGCTCTCGGATATCAGAGTTATCGCATTCAACATCCCATGCTCCTCCACCGCGGAAGATATCCAAAGATCATGAACCAGATTCGCAGCCACAGCCTCCTTCAATGCATCACGGATGGTTTCGTCATGGAAGCCTTATGTGGCTCCGGTTCGGTCGGGTGAGCGAGGATCCAAGACGGATCACCAGGGGCGATGCAAACAGGACAGGGGGGAGTGGTTGACTCCGGTGATGGTCAGAGGTGGCGAGGCAAGGGGAACGACGGCATTGGTGGTTCGGCAGGGCGACGAGGATGGATAAGGAGAGGGAGAGGCAGCGAACATGGGAGAGAAGGATGACAGCGAGGACAGTGGCCGACAATAAAGGCAATGGTGACGGGATTGCCGTGGATTGGAGATGGAATGTGAAGAGAAAAGAGTAACGAGGGAGATGAATTGAAAATTGTATGTTTGGGGAATTATTTTTCCGTGTGTATATTTTTGTAATATTTATTGAAAAGTTATAGGTTTAGATAATTTTCTGATAATTTTATACGTAATTTTCTGATAATTTTCTAATATTAATAGTTTAAGTCATGTAATTTAATCGTTGGTCAGTCACGTAATTTTTTTACGTCAATCAGACGAATAACAAAATTCCTCAAAATACTTATTCAATAATACATTGATGATATAATGTTTTAATTTTAATGAGATAGAAGGAATATGTAAATGTACATGTTTTCTTATCAGTAGAGATTTCATGATTATATCTCGAGACCATCTTTGCCATGCATCTTGATTTGCTCATCAAAGTTTACCGACACAGATCTTATTAGTACACAAGTCACATGCTTATCATCATAATCATGACCATAGTTTGTATAGTTATCATTAGAATCAAATAAATTTAGAAAGAGATCAATTAGGAGATGAGATGAAGCAGTATAAATCCAAAGCGTCGACACGACACCGTATGGGTAAGAGTTGTCCGCTGAACTGATAGATATACGTGCGTTTGGAAATTGCTAATCCCCCTATTTCTTTTTTTTTTTTAATTTTTTAAAATTATTTAAAATCATTTATATATTTTAATATATATATATATAATTCAAATATTAAAGAATAAATATATATTTGAAATGTAAACATCGATATCTATAAAATAAAACTAATATTGAATATAAAAAATATATATTTCATAAAAATATTAAAATATATATTAGATTATAATATATTTCATTTTCTTCAATTTTTTCGGATTTCAATCTTATCACCTTTTTCACATTGTGATCTTATCAACTTTTTCAAATTCCGATTTTGTCAATTTTTTCATATGTTTTTCAAATGTTTCGGCTTATTTTACTCATTTGTCATTGAGGTCCCCTCCGACTGAAGTCCAGGAACATCGTGAAATAGATATTGTCTATGTCGAAAATCACTTTTATATTCAATATTGATATTATTTTGTAAATATTGATATGTAGAGTTCAAATATATATTTATTTTTAAGATTTGATATATATATATTAAAAATTATAAACGATTTTAAATATTATAGAATAAAATAAATTGAAAAATTATAATAATAAAAAAAAAAAAAAACAAATGAGGCCACTGGAGGGGTGAGTTTTTGGGGGGAGGAATTGCAGTGCTCCGTGCCTTTCATCCACTTATACGCCAACAAGATGCTAACGCGATGTGTAAGAAACGACGGCGTTTCTGTGGGAAGACCGAATCCAATTGAAGCAGCGTGTGATTAGTGTCACCGGCTGCTTAAAATTGATCTCTACAGGTAAAAATATATTATCCATGTTTTATTAATCTGAGTTACAAGGAACACAAATACTGTTAAAAACGAATAGTTACGGTCGTTTTCTTAGCCTGAAACCTCTTAATTTTGAATAGTTATCAACGAATCAAGCAAGTCTAAAGATTAAAGAGAAAATATTCAATAAAATATATTATGCGTATTCCGTTTCAAATAAATTACGACACATCATTAATATTAACATCACATAAAAATTATAACATTTTCTAAATTAACAAGTTTTTAACTTCAAATATCCAATTATCCCTAATCTATATGAAAACATCTTCTCAATCAATATTTTATTTCACTACATACTCACAATCTTTTTTTCATTCATTCATAATTTTCTCCATAAAGATAACCGTAACAACATATTTATTATTCCTCTGTCACATGAAAAATACAATGTTGTATCATTAATGTATTATTCAACAAGTGTTTTTAGAAGTTTCGTTATTAACGATATAAAAAAATTACGTCATTGACTTAAGATTAAAGTACATAACTTAATTATTATTATTATTTCACGATAATTTTATGCAAATGATATTTGATCGTCCTGCAAACGATTCGTAACTCGAATGACTTTATTATTGATCCAAACTAAAATTGCGTTTTTTATGAAACGAAAATAATAACAATCATATCAAATTAATATATAACTTATTTGAGGTAGAAATAATATATGTGTGTGGCTGTGGATATGGATGAAGGGTTTCTGCATTCCGAAGGCACCATGAGTCCCGTAGCCGAAACGTGTCGCCGCCTTCATGTCGGCCGATATTTTTGTTCGTACCTTGTAACACCAATTGCTAGCTGCCCAGACACGCTGATCATATTTTACCATATATTATATTCCATCTTTGATCAGATTTCACTGATAATAACTTTGAGGATTGAGACCCATCAATATCATACAAGGAACTTTCGGTTCTCTAAACTAATTTCAATCTAATCTTTATGTTCGAATAACCTGTTATCATGATTTTAATGCTACCTGGTTGATTAACTTTTTGTTGGTTTAAATCAGAAACCACGATCGATGATTACGATACATATTGACTCATACATATATTCTAGTTAAGAACTACCAAGAATGGATGGTTAGATTTGTGTAATCTTGATGAGAATGATTTGGCGTTATACTTTTCCTAAACGGGAGACAACAGGTGTCATATACTTTTGAGACCATTACACATAATTTGGACCATTTTCTTTGAACGAAAAATATATGTTACTGATTTTCCATGAAATTATTGTAAAAGTATAAACGTTTATAATAACGATCGGATTTTCCCGTCACCCACCACAACGGTCAAGCCAATTGAACAGTGCTATGCCGTTTTTGGTACGACACTTTCATTTTAATCCTTTTTTTATACAGAAAATCATGCTACAAGTTAAACCTCCTCTTTTTTTTGGTAATCACGTGTTCAAATCTACTTTTGTTGCATCTAGATAGAGGAAACTGTGTCATTTCACACTTACTTCCTATGCTTTTCTTTTAAAACATTCGTTATTTAATCAGGATTTCTAATATGTATGTATGTTTCTTATTCTTTCCGTCCCTATTAATTTAGATGCAACTGCTGATTAGCATATGTATTGATGTGAATTTTGGCTCGTGTTATGAGACGATAAACATCAATTTTTATAAAATTTTAGTAAAATATTAATGATAATTTAAATTATATATTTTAATTCTATATATGTGATATAATTTTCGTGTATCGTTAAATTAAAATCGAAGCTTCTCAGAATAATACAAAAATTAAAAATATTACATATTGGTGCTTATAAAAATAATGATCATAGCAAGATCATGATCATCATAGGAGAGATTTATAGATAAGAAGAGTTGGAGAAATAATCATAAAAATAAGATGTTTATATAATATATTTCTACATTTTAATACGTATAATATTTCTCTATTATCTTCTTGGCAAAATTCCATCAGGATAGATGTTGATGGCCAAGTCAATAATCCTATAAATATGGAGGGTCTAAGACAAAACAAGGTCAATCTCATATTCTCCACATCCAGGATTTTAGTATTTTAAGTCTTGATTATCACCAGATGATCCCATCATCATCATTGTTACGTGATCATCAAGACATCGTCGATCCTCAATCATTTGATTTTATAATTGTTTATTTTTATAAACACAAAGTATAAATTAAGACGAAGAGAATACTTCATAGGTAATAATCACAGAGTCATTTTTCATAGAGGCTGAAGTTTAGATACTCCCTCCATTCAGATTTAATTGAAATGTATTGGCACGTGAATTTACGCGTGTAGTAAATTATATAGATAGTGAATTTTTGGTCCTTATTAGTGTGTGAGAGAAAAGAGTGAAAAAAACAATGAGAACGAGAAATGATGATGGTATGAATCAATTTGATATAAAGTAAAGATATTTTGATGGTTTTGTATTTCATTCGTCCCATAATACATGTAATTTTTTTTTTATATTGTTCCAATATACTTGATGAAATCTTTTCTCTTTTAGCAAATTTTTAATCTAAAATAATCAAATCAATTATGTTTGATTATAATACACCCAATATAAATAAATTTTTTTCATCGAATTGTTCAAAAATTTATGCACAAATAAAAATTTGTGTCAGGTAAAATTTTTGCGGGTAAATTAGGACGGAGAGATAAAAAAAATTATAAAATAAAAAAAATTATTTAAAATAATATAAATGAAAAAAATATTTCAATTATTATGAGACGAAAAGAATATAAACTTTGAATTAACATTAAAAAATTATACATAAACAGCTTATTTTTTGATACCTTTGGAAGTCAATTCACTGATCTCATGGCTCGAAAAGAATTAGGAGTATCATCGAGATAACTTCTCTTTGAGTCGTAAAAATAAACATGCAATTTTTATTTTTTGTATTACAACCAGATCTAATTACTTGTCTTATCCATTTATTTATTTTTTCCCTTTAAACTAGTGCGTTATAATGTTGCTGCGTGGCCCCATTACCTATTTTAAGCGGCCCCTCATCGCCCATTCCCTTCCCCCTTCGTACTCTTCCACTTATCACAATTTTTCTCTCTCTTTTCATTCTCCTTTTCCTCTCCACAGCAGAAACGGTCGTTTTTTCTCCCTGGAGATTCGAAATCTGTCAGGCATTACTTGAATAGCTCCTTGTAATTTTCCATCATTCTCTATATTGGAGTGATGATAATTGGGAGGAAAAGGCGGAGATTCGAGGCGAAGACGAAGACGACGAAGGAGGAAGAGTCGTCGGATCTGTTCGATAGATTGCCGGACGATCTTGTGATTTTTGTGCTCTCGAAGCTCTCTTGTTCGGCCGCTTGCCCTGCCGATTTCGTCTCCGCTCTCATTGTGTAAGTTTTATTCCATTCTCTTCCTTCCTTGAACAGTGCTACAGGTTAATATGGATTCGAATCAGGTTAGATCCATAAGCTAATTTTAGTTATTTTAAGGGAGATCTTTGTTTAGGACAGAAATGAACGGTTGCTGATTTTTTTGTTTGAGATTTCGTTGTTTTTGAAGTGGAGGAATAATGTAACTGTCATGTTTATTCAATTTTTCGGGTTTTGATAGGAAAAAAAAAAATCGGCCTTGTTTATAAGGAGTTACTTTTCTTAAGCTCATTCATTCAATATTAAACGGTACAATAGTTATAACAGGATTCGAGTCTGATCGGATCTATAGCTTTTTGTAACTTGTTTGAATCGGAAATCTTTGTTTAGAGAAATGAGCTCTCGATGCATCTTTTGTTCGTTTATGCTTGCGGTTTCTCTGTTTTTGAGATGAGGAATGCAACTGTCATTGTTCAATTTTTTTGGGCTTTTCCTCCGAAGAATCTACCTTGTTAATCAATCTGGGTTGATCTAATGGTATTCGATTCAATATTTTTTTTTAAGATCTTGGGTTCAAATCCCACTAATCTCAAAATCCAGATTGGTCATTCCCGTTGACTTCGGTCAAAATTTTATCCGATATTGATAGGAGACGTCTTATCAGTATCCAGGGAATTAATCAAGGTACGCGACCGGGTTCGGACATCCTCCATCACAAAAAAAAAAAGAAAAAAAAATCTGCCTTGCTTATGAAAAGTTGTCTACTCCATCAACGTTCGATATAGTTTGTACTTATTTTTTTTTCTTTTGGATAAATATAACTTGGTAATTTTGTTTTTGTGAGTTTGACTGGATTAGATCCAGAAACAATTAACTGATAGAAAAAAATTACCCTTTATTTTATTAATCACTTCTGTCCGATATTAAATGCAAAATTATGCATTACTTTGTATTTGTTTTTATTTATTTATTATTATTTATGTTTTGAACTCAGACATTTTTCTACCAACCAAGTCACGTTTACTTCCCCAGTCATAATTCAATACTTGTATTCTGTAAATTACAAAATTGTTGATGACGGTGGACAAGAGAAGAGGAAAAGCAATTAGGTTTCTTTTCTGCTTTGGTTGCTTCGCCGAAAGCGATTTTTGTGCTTTTTGGGAAACATGTTTGCGTAAGTTAAGATCATTATTATATTCTTCCTTCTGCACACCGAAAGCGATGTTGCTCTGTTAATCAAATTGTAGTACAACTATAGTTCGTTTTTAATCTTTTATTTTTATTTTTTAATCTTTTCCTAATTTTGATTTTGTTTCTGTTGTAAAAATTTCAGATGCAAGAGATTCAACCGATTGGGGTTGAATCAATTGGTTCTCGCTCGAGCGGGATTGAATTTGTTTCGAATAAGAGCGAAGAATTGGTCTGAATGGGCTCATCGGTTCTTGAAGCAGTGTGTCAACTCCGGCAGTGTTGAGGCTTTTTATTTCCTTGGAATGGTAAACGTTTTCTGTTATTCCTTCACAACGTAGCTCTAATGTTTATATTTAGGATTTCATAGATTTGTGGCCAGTCGTATAAAGTTCGATGTAATAACTAAGCTATTGGATTTGAAAATCAATAATTCAGATTAAAAATACATTTCTTTTTATGTACTTGACATTAAAATGAGTTTTTAATTTCAATAATTGATTTCAAATCAGGCAGTATGGCCCTAAAACATTATGTAGGTGACTTCACTAATTCACAAAAGTATTTATTTATTAGCTAGTATGGGGATATCTTATATAGTTCTTAAAACAAAGATTTGTCTTAACGTATCGTGTGTCAAATGATGATTTAACTGTCTTGATTTAAACAAGAATGATTAAGAATATATAATGATAATCTAATCTCAATATTTAATTTTTATTATTTTAATCTTAATTGCTGATAATAACTCGATGTATAACCCCAAAACCCTTTGTACTCCAATATGGCTAAAATATTGGTATTCAACTCTTTAGTCTTGAGCACAATTATTTAGTCCAAGGTTTAAATTTTTGACCTTTTGTTTTATTGCAGATTCGTTTCTACTGTCTTCAGAGCAGAGCCAGTGGCGCGTCACTGATGGCTAAAGCAGCAATAAGGTCCCACGCGCCTGCACTGTACTCGCTGGCCGTGATTCAATTCAATGGAAGCGGTGGGTCCAAGACTGACAAGGACCTACGCGCCGGTGTCGCTCTTTGTGCACGCGCCGCCTATCTCGGCCACGTCGATGCCCTTCATGAGCTCGGCCACTGCCTCCAGGACGGGTATGGTATCCGTAGGAATGTCCCGGAGGGTCGTAGGATGCTCGTCCAGGCCAATGCCCGTGAGCTCGCCTCGACATTCCCATCATCCACGTCGTTACCTTGTTGTGCACGTTTTTCTTCCACCCCACGCCAACACAGTGGAAGCCACGACATAAAATGTTTGCGTCCTAGACCAAATGTGGCTACATTGATCAATATAAACATGAACGATCAAGGTTATGTGTTATGCAGTGACTTTGGATGTAATTTTACAATTCCAGAGCCTCACCCTGCAAACCGGTTCTTATTAGAGTGGTTTGAGTTGAAGGGTAAACAATCGGGTTCCGATCTAAGGATGTGCTCACATTCAGGGTGTGGGCGACCCGAGACACGTCCTCACGAGTTTAGGAGATGCTCGGTTTGTGGCTCGGTGAACTATTGCTCGCGGGGTTGTCAGGCGCATGATTGGAAGCGAAGGCATAAGGATCATTGTGTGCCGATGGAGGTGTGGCTGAACGAGGCTGCGGTTGGTGGCGCGTGGGGTGCCGTCGGGTTTGCGTTAGGTGGTTGGGTTCATGGAGAGAATGAGCATCTTGAGAGTTAGTTGAATAAATTGATGTAACGTGTTTTATGTTCTTTTGAGGGGAGAAAGTGTTCTTTTTGTAACATTTTTGTACATACATATGAAAGTAATTAAAACATCATTAGTTGTACTTTTCAAAAAAAAGAAAAAAAAAAAAGAAACCATCATTAGTTGTTGATCTTTATTTTTGGAATGAAAATGAAGAAAAAATTCTTTATTGTCAATAAAAAGAATGCATGAACACCTTTCAAATAAATAAATAAATAAATAAAGAAGAAAAAAAAAGATAGAAAGAAAGAAAGAAAAAGTATCCATGAACATGTACATGGAGAAGTGTCATTGCAAATACAATATTGGAGGTTTTTCACCGGTTAGAGAAAGAAAAAATAAATAATTTAAATAAGCATTTTAATTGGATTGATGAATTTATGATTATCCACAAATAATGTCATGTATGGTTATATTATTGGATTTGGAGGTCAATAATTGAGATTTAAAAAAAATCATATTTTTGCATTACTTAAAAAGGGAGGAGTCTTATCTAATCTAATATATATCGTATTATTTAATCTATTTGGATGACAAACGACAAGACGTAGCATTATCGTCATTTTAAAAATATCACTTGATAAAATTAAAACTAATTAAATAAAATCTAGACTAACATAAATCTTAACTAATTAAAATTAAAATAAAATCCTGATTTCTCATCTCATCACCAACCGTATATTAACTGAAAAGTAAAAAACAATCTAATAAAAATACAATAACAATTTAGATTTTTTTTAAAAACATATATCTTAACCAATTAAAATAAAAATAATATGTCGATTCTTTCTCTCATCACCCATCGTATCTTAACTAAAAAGAAAAAAACAATCTAATACAAAACCAAAAAAGAATCTAATTTTTAAAAAGAAACAAGACTGATCTAAGATTTATAATCTAATATATATCTAATCGTCATAATTCTGTCTTAACCAAAACATTAAAATAAAAATATTAAAAAGTTTTTACGAGAACATCAGCAAAGAAACATAAATGTTAGTTAAGAACAAAAATTCTTTTAAAATATACATTTACAAAAAATTAATGTATCGATTTTTTATAATATAAGTCATTTAATATTATTATTTAATTATAATTTTTCATTATGTCCAACGCATGGAGCAGTATTCTAATGAATATATAATCTCAACCATTTTCAAATTCATTAATCTTATCATATATAATCTAATTCGTCGTATTAGATATACATTAATAGGATCTTTAATCATCAATTCGAACTTTTTATGAAGTTGATTTTTCGACATTATATTAGAGCAGGCCGTGATAAGAACTCATAGATTTCGATCCCTGGCTCTCCTTATTTAATGAAACAATTGAATATATATTTCGATAATAACGTAAACATAATATACACTTGGCTTTGGATTCTCCTCGTCAAGTGCTAACTCAATGATAGAGTACTCAGCCTCAAGCATGAGTTGGGAGTTCAAGTCTTAGAAACTCATCTTCTTTTTTCCAAGTGTGCATATGTAATGTTCTCCACTTTGTTTCATAAACCAAATTGAATCATACCTATAAGGTGATAACTTATAGTACAGTGTAATCCTTAACATTAGAGTTGCCTTTTATCAATAATGCAATGTATAAAATATAATATGATCACGTACAACACACGTGACATACGTAACCTTTGAAACACTAAACCAAAACGCCTACCTTTTTACTTTGAAGTACGATTTTGATCATATGCCCAATTGGGCATGTTTCTTTCACTAACGTGAGCACGGTTTCGCTAGAAAAATCGACATGATAATGCATTTTAGACCATGACTTAGCCTTGTGATATTATGCATTCATTGAAAATGGCTTGTTAAGGGAATAATGTTACTTTCATCCCGTGTCAAGATCGTGACACATCGACCATCCAATTGCTTTTGCTTCTCATTTGTTGGAGTTGTGCTAGTCCATGAATATCACTCAAAATGACATCGATGTAAATATCTTACACTTCATCTGTTCATCAAACTTTAATCACACAAAAACAGGAAAAATCATTGGACCAAATAAATCAACTCTATCAATTTCCAAAAAAATACAAAAACGTATGGGATTTTCTTAGTGTGTCAATAGGTGCAAATATAAATATGATCTCATTTTTCGTTGGAGTTGAGTACATATGCAATGGGCGCATCTTGTCATGATCGTGTAAAAATCAATTGACTTCAACTTTGGGTGGAAAAAAGGAGATTGCTAATGACAAGCAAATGATAAAATAAAACAAAAGGAAATGAAGCAAATTCCATTATTGAGCCTAGCTAGCTGTAGCTATGCAATCTTTGTCACTTTTAACTGCTCCTAAAATGTTGAAATAATTAATTCATGAACCTTCATGACTTCAACTTGTTTCCATTTTCTTGACAAGCTAGGTTCATTTTTCTATACATGTCAAATACTGTTTTCGATTGGAGCGCAATGCCCCTCGGAGATATGCAAATACCAATATATATCGACTGATCCGAATTACAAGAAGTCAATTTCGTCTTAAGATCTTAAATTCGAGTCTGATTGACAAAACACATAAGCGATGGCTTCACTCAAGCAATTTAGTCTCTAGTTCATTCCAACTGCTCAGTTTAAGGGGATTTGGTCTTAGTGAGGTTTCTTGTTAGCAGGGAAACAAGGGGACCAAAAGATTTTTACAAAGTCTTGATCTTGCAATTTGTTCATCATCTTACAGTGACAACAACTAAAAAGTATCTTGCAATTTGCCAAAAGATTAACTTGTAACATTGATATTTGACCAGTTTCGCTTCTTTTCTTGTTCACATGTAAGGGATGACTGTGATTTTGTTAGGCCGAAACGACACAAACATGCAACTTGCGAATTCGATCAGTATTGGATGATAATGTAAGGATAACATCAACGATGCAAGCTTGGGTATCCCATCGAGTGCGTTTTTGAACTCCTGATCTCTCCTCACGTTGGAAAATTGGTCTGAGTCGATTGTCATATGGGGTGGTGGTTTTCCCCCATCGAGTGTGTTTTTGCTGATGCTGTAAGAGTTGAAACTGTTAGAAGAAGAGTCCAAATTAATAAAAAAACAAAACTAAAAGAAACATGAAATTTAGTCGAGACGAGAAAATCCTCTGTCCTTCAAACAATGTTGTCTCATATTGATATTTTCAGTTATTGACAATTTGCCTCCCAAAATATAAACGACTAAATATACCTTTCGAACAGGAGCACATTAAACTCGAAGGAACGTCGTATCTTTTGATGTTCTGAACTCTCCTGAATTAAACTTAGACACTGGATGCAATGACCTTGCGAGACAGGGGAAGAAAGGATGATGCTGCAAAGAGACTGTGTTCTGTGTGGATTTCAGTGTGTGTAATGCAGCACCCGAACCCGAATGTCTGTATTTGTAGAGTTAATGAAGGTTCTGATTTTGGAGGGAAATACATCAAGTCATGGTAGTTTCATAACTGTCCACCATTATAGTTACTCCTTTAACTGCATTGGATTATGGTAGTTTCATAACTCACCAGTGTAGTTACTCCTTTGACTGCATTGGATTGGGCCTGGGCCTGGGCCTGGGCCTGGGCCTGGGCTGGATTGCCCATGGATAAAAAATAATTTATCAGTTGGACTTGGTTTGAATTCAGCTTACCCACACACGTCCAAACCGAGCCGTGCTGGCGCGTATGTCTGGGAGCACACCTACGTTCTCTCCTTTTACAAAATTTGGGTACCTCGTAGCGTCCCAACCCCTTTAACATTTTTGAGTCTTATAAGGGGCTCATATCCTACAAGAATTTCAATGTTTGTAGCATCCATTTTCCCTCACAGCAACATTACACGTCATCAACTTTAAACATCAATATTTCAATCATCCGAAATCAATTATTAAAAATTAAACATATTACATTCATCTATTTCGAACGTAGTGTACAAAGAACCCAAAATTACAATATTCCGATGAGGGGAATATACTTAAAATACGATCTAAACATGATCGATTTTCCACAAAAACATCTAAAGTTTACGAGTTCAAAACCATCGTCTAAAGGTGAAAGGCATTGATTCCCAACTCACTCAACTTACACATTGAGTTAAACTGTTGACCAGAATCCACTATATTGCAGGCATTGCAAGGAATGGGAATGTGATGCTCTATTCGCGCAACTACGTTGAATCTAAATCTTCTTGGTGATAATGCACACTTCACGACTTACTCTGTCTCGACATTACACATTAGGCATGATTGTATAGCTTCATCTGCGAGAGTGCTCGACCTGAATCGATCCCGATGAATAATCAACAAGATTGCCCCATAGCCTGTTAAGTCCACGGATGTCATTTATCAAATATGGTACCAGCTTACCAGCATGAAGATCGGTTAAACAGACATAAAACGTTATACCTCGAATATACTTAGTACGCGAAACAATACTGATACGAGAGCACTCACATTTAGAGACATAGTTCGACGGTTTCTGCAACAAGCTTTATTCGTTTATGCCTTACAACTAAGAAGCACATTTGATCATTCTGTAAATCATAAGCAGTAATCGACACGCAGGAGAGTATTCGCATCACACATTTTTGAACACCCAATTCCTCCTAAACAGAGCATAAAAACCCAATTTCATCGAGTTATGAGTCCAGGCTATCATAACCGAACCTTTATATCCAATTTGCTCTGAATAACATGTTGCGTATCATAATCGTCTACTCACTGTGTTTTCAATATCGCGTAACACCAAATAAAGGAGCAACAACAACGCTACCGCATTAGAACGATACCAGTCATCCACATGAAAAGAGAACTTACAACTACTTAGTGCAATATAACTCGAGAACTATAACAATAACAACAATAACAACAATAACGACGACCGACGAAAGCTTGCATACCAAAAAGCATAAAAGTTCTTAGGTTTCAACATTGGAAATAAATAAACCATCTTTCACAGGAGACAGCAGCACCTATGTCTCCTTTCTAATCCTATGAAACATATAAGGTAAATTCTGTAAATTTCCCCTACTCGTCGATGATTCAGAGCCAATATTAATCTCCCAACTGGGACCGATCATTTCAGATCATAACCATTCTGATTTCCATTCACGACTGTCGTTACCTGGTTTTAGGAGCTTTAGTCAGCATCTTTCTCCTCTTCTTGACATCCTTGGGGACTTTTTTCTTCCTGGCTTCCCTCTTCTCTTCTTTCACTTTCTTCTTATGTTCTTTCCTCGTGGCTCTTTTATCGATGATGGGATGTTCTCCTCCTCCTTTCAATATCCTCGCGGCTATTGAGCTATTGAGCACCCAGAGCAAGGTGCACTACAACACATGACCCTCAAGGCGCATGGTGCAGCGCTGCAGCTAGTTGACTACTGCAGCCTTGACGGTCCTTATCTATATATATATACAAAAAATCAAATTGCTCTTGATTCTGGAGTTTTGTTTCTTAAGTAAAATGGACTATCAGAAGCCAGGTTCATGATGTCAAGGCAACCCTACGTCATCTAACCTGAATCTCCTAAAGCCACGATCGGCCACCGAAGCCTTTTGTCTCAATGCCCCGTCAGTCCAGCACTGATCCACAAAGGACTTTCCATTCTCATAGAATTTTTGGAAACACATAGCATAAGGATATAATCTGCCGTAACATGAAGCAGGAACTTATTCATACATTTTATGATTCAATTTTGATCCAGGGGCCGCACGGGCATACCTGGTGCTGAAGAAAGGGATCGTTTGCCTTCTTTTTTTCAGCAGCTCTCTCATCCTCCCTAGCCATAACACTTTGTTGAGCCTAATACATTTTCAGGCACGAGAGGGGGGAAAAACGGAATGTCAAATGAAAAACTTATGGCAAGTAGTGCAAGATGGGCAAGATAACAGAAAAATGCAAAGTAGTGCAAGATGGCAAGACGATGTAGCAAACCTTTTCCAAGTAGGTATCTACATCTTCATCAGCAATGTTTGGATCCTTTATGAAATCGAAGAGCTCTTGGTCACCCATCACACTTACACCATGTTAAAAGATACTAAACTCACATTGAAATTTGGATAAAGTCTCCACCAACATAAATAGATCATAAATCTCTTCTCCGATTATCAATTGATTTTAGGAGTGAACCTCATGTTTCTAAATGGAGAGAGTGAGATGAAAAGTAATGTGATGATTGGAAAGGAAAGAATCAATACGTTGTAAAATTAAGAAAAGATGTAAAGGACGAGTTATTCTTATTCCCCTTATCCCTAATCATCATGTTGAGTATAATGTTCACATGATGATCATCCTCGTTACTTAGTTATGTTACAAACTTAATGATCATCATCTTTTATCTACACTTATTATATTTATTTCACTCTTAAGAAATCAAAGAGTTAAGTAACAAGTTTATCCATGATCATTTCATATCTTGTTTATGATCATTATATGATTATGATCTTTAGGCTTTGTATCATGCAATTCTTCATGGTCATGACATGGTATGATTAGATATTTTTAACCATTTACGTTAGGGTTTTAATTTCATCTTTCTTAGCTCATTTTCATCAAACGAACTTATATGTATCCAATTTTTAACATCCGATTACTTACGACTTTTATTAATTATTGAGAAAATAATTTTTTTTGGAATTTTCGGATCTTTACAGATTAAGTTATGAACTTTAATTTTGAGTCAATTTAAGATTTTTTTGATATCGTTAAGAATAAAAACAGAACATTTCAAAATGTGTGCCAATATAAAAAGGAAGAGAGTAGTTTTTTTTTTTTTTTTTTATGTTAAAAGGGTATCAAAAATAAGAAAATTTTTTACTCTCTCCGTCCCAAATTATATGTATCATTTTTACCCGGAACAGAATTTTATGTGTGAATTGAATTTTGATTGATTTGGTTATAAAATCAATATTTTTGTGATGATAGAATAATAGGGTTATTGTAGGAATTGTAAGAGGAGTTAATAGAATGTACTATAACAATTTGATATTTTCTATAATAAAAAACTTACTCAATTAGATATATTATATATATTTTTGAACGACCTAAAAAAAACGTTGTATTTAATATGAGAATCTCTTTTTGATTTCCCCTCCGATTTCCTCTCTTCTCCACTTCTCTGATAATGTCGATGATGTCATTGTCTCCAAAGCAACTTCAAGCTGCCAATGGTTATTTCGACTCGACCGCGGTGATGTTTCGTGTGACATCTGGTAGTGACTCTCTTTGGTCTGAGGTCTCCTTATAGTTCTTGAATGTCATCGATGTTGTTGTTTGTTTGAGGAAATTCGTTCAATTTTAAAATTAGGCACACGATGTCTTAGAGGTCTCGAAAACTAGGCTCGAGAAGGAATTTGAGACACTTCCAGTGTCTAATGCCCTTCCTCTTGTGAACGAGGGGTTGTCCTCTATCTAGCCAAAGTATTTGACCCCGTTGCCCTTTGCTCATGTTGACCTGGTCAGCTTCAGTGTGGCCGTCGCCCAGGGCCAGATGATTAAACCGTTATTATTGTCTCCATTAGTGTAATCATCCGAAAAATGTCATAAAATTTAATTTTACGTTAATTAACATGAATAATAAATTATTATGGGTTATATTTTATTTTACGGGATAAAAAGGTTTGTTTGATGATATAATAGAGAAAATATACAAAATATGAATGAAATGCAACCATAATACGCAAATACAGGGAAATACGATCTTAATACGAAAATATCATATTTATACGAAAATGATCAAAATCTAATTTTGGCACTTATTTTCTTTTATGTCAATTTCTACTCCACCTAAATTAAATTAATTATCCACTAAATATCCACTAATTATCCACTTAAATTATTTTAATTGATTTAGTTTCCTATAAATACAAGCTTTCTTCTTCTTGAAAATTTTTTACAAACACAAAACAAAATACTCCTTACCATGCAAGATTAGAGTTAAGTAAGAAAAAATAAGAAGGAGAAGTTTGAGGACAAAAGAAGAAGTTAGGTGGTAAGAAGAGTATAACGAGAATCCTTCATCGTTATCAAGAGAAGATGATCATCTTAATTATAAATTTTATGAAAAATTACACTCTTTGATAAATTCTAATATTATCTCACATGTCTACTTTCTAATAAAGTTAATAAATCATGATTCAGAGTTGTGAATCTTAAGATATAAATTAAAACATATGCATATGTCAACATATAAAAAACTGGTTACAAGGATGTCTTTGTGGCTTGATATGAAATTATACAGTACGCTATAAAAGAAAAGCCTTATATCATTGAAAAGACATGAAAGTATAGTTTCTAAAACAGTTTAGAAATAATTATTTAGAGAATTATGAGATAATTAGTAAAATAAAGTCAAACTATCTCAATTAGCAAAAACTATAAACTTAAACTAATTAACTAATATTATTCGTAAGGTTTTATGATGAAAACTTTAATTCACTGGAAAGATTATGAAGTCTAGTTTATGTACAATTTTACAAAATATTTTTGGAATTGTATATAAGAAGTTATAGATTTAAATACGTCCAAAGGTCATGTTGGACAGAATCTTGGATACCCGTCCCAGAGGTCGGGATGCGGTCTCAGAACCTTCTGGATCGAGAATGATTGTTTTGACCCCAAAACAACTTCATGATAAATACCTCTAATGATATTCAATATATAAAATCGTCATCATGGACAATCAAAATAAGTATCAAAGGCTTGTACAAAGTTAAGCATCACCTCATAATATTAATATAATGATTTTTCACGAATTACGAACAAATAAGTTTAACTTCGTATAACGCGAACAAATATTCTTAAGAAAACATATTAATATGTGAATCTAAATATTTTATAGGAGTAGGAGACGCTACTTGTTGACACATAAAGGAAAAATTGAACGCGTGTGTATGAAAAACCGTATTACGAAAGTAACGTTTAGATTTATTGTGTACGACAATGCATATTATTATACTATGAGTATAATAATATGCATTGTAATTTTTGGACGTAATCACTAAATATGGCTGACGTAAAATACTGACTGTAAATGTTTTGTGCCGTGATAAGATGATGTGTGTGTTTGTGCTATCGTTTGATTATTGGTATAAAGAGGATGAGTGAGTAAAAAAAGTGTAAATCCATAATAGGTTAGATAACTCCGTGATATAAAACAAAAAGAGCGTTGTGTTTGTCGTTTGTGTTATACAGTAACTTGATGGTGACATTCTTGCATCGACCCTGTAAGATCATTTTGGTATGAGAAAAACTCACTGCAGGAGATCCTGCGTTCCGATTTGGTTGATCCCCTTTCGCGGATATCCCTTTTGCTAAAGCTAGATAAAAGTTGATGCGTTGAAATGGCACAATTATAAAAATGAGGGTATCTATTGTCTGTTTTCACTGTATTTTTGATATGATAATTGTGAATTCCGGAATGATATGGTAGTTCTAGAGTGTTGAAGCAAATGACCTAAACAGTCTTTTTTTTTTTTTCTTTTCTTACCTTCTTCTCTCGTGTAACGTTTGATAAGGAGGCCGGCACATTATTGAACTTATATAGCTTGAAGGGTTACACGAGATGACCTAAGTGATCAGAGAGAACATGTACGATATAGGTTATGGTGTTAATATATATCTACTGTATTAAAATTATAGACTAAGTAAAATATATAATAAATAAGGAGTTTTTTTTTATTAGATAACATTATTGATTTTTTTATTTGTTTCTTTATCTAAATCGATTAAGTAATTTTTGTTTAACTGGGGTGTTGGGACTCAGCGACAGTGACGTCATTTTTATTATTTTGTATTAATATGTTATGGAAAATTGGGACGCTATAACCATGCAATGATTCGGAGAGTGCTTGATAGTAGGTTTGGATGTGGTTTATTATCTTCGAGAAACCATCAAGAGAATGATGAAGGCAGGGTTCGGAGGCGACTGATCTAGGATATATGTGCGGGCTAGGAGCGATGCTCCATGGTGTATACTGGGACTACTTTTAGGCACTGAGAGTGACATATCGGGTTTGGACGTAAAGGATGAGCGGGATTTGACGAAAGGAAGATGTGAATGTGGGAGTTAGCGGATAGAAATATGAGGACATGGTCGAGGGCGGTCAGCATTGTGCTCCAGGCACTTCTCCCCACCGAGAAACGACTTTGCGAAGATGTTTTCTGCGCTGTAGGGAAGCAGATGATCGACTCTTTTTTTCTTGTGACCACTAGGCCATCGGTCGTGATTTTGCTGGAGTTGGGGGCTCAGGTGAACATGGATCACGAGTTTCAACTTTTCCATATTTTCCATGCCTTTGCTGAATCTTGTGATGGCTTACGAGAGATATACTACTGTTACGGGAGAGAGGCCCTGCTCGGAAGTCAAATGTCTGTTACTTCGAACCGGAGAAGAGGCAAAGAGTATGCTCTACAGGCTTGAAAGACTTATCAAAGATGTCTCGATAGCTCTGTTGTATAGCAATGATGAAGAGGATGATGTGATATAAATAGGAATATTTGAGATTTTTTTTTGCCACTAAATTGTTACCATTCATTGAAGTATTATAATTATGTGAGTCATCCAATTTAAGTAATATGTAGTAATTTATTTGGACGGAGGGAATGACACACATTTCAGATTTAATTTAGTACGATCAAATATTATTTTTTAACCAAAATGTTATGAAGTAATAATGATAGATTAAGGTGTGAATTTTAATATTGAGCCAAATTTAGATTTTTCAGACATCATTAAGAATCAAAACGGAACATTTCAAAGTGCGTGTCGTCACAAAAATTATGAGACGAAGAGAGTATTTTTTTTGTGCTAAAAGGTTATCAAAAATAGAAGATGTTTTATTCCCTCTGTCGGAAATTATTTGCACCTTTTTTACCTGACAGAAAGTTTTATGTGTGAGTTGAATTTTGATTGATTTGTTTATAAATCAATATTTTTGTGATGATAGATAGCAGGGTTTTTTATAAGTTGTGAAATGAGTTAGTGAAGTTTAATGTAGGGATTTGACATTTTCTATAGTAAAAAAATTTATTAAATTAGGAATGCTGCATACATTTTTGGATGGCTTAAAAATGTTATAAAATAGTAATGATAGATTAAATTATAAATTTTAACCCTGAGTTAATTTTAGGTTTTTCACACATTGTTAAAGAATAAAAACAGAACATTTCAAAATGCATGTTGTTACAAAAATTATGGGACGAAGAGAATATTTTTTTTAAGGAAAAAGGTTATCAAACATATAATATTTTACTCCCTCAGTCCCAAATTATATGCATCATTTTTTTTCGGCTTGGAGTTTTATGTGTGGGTTGAATTTTGATTGATTTGATTATAAAATCAATATTTTTATAATGACAGTGGGGTTATTGTAATATTTATGAGAATAGTTAATGAGGTGTATTATTATGAAAATTTTTTATAATATAAAATTTATTAAATTAGATATGTTGTATATATTTTGAGATGATACAAAACAAACGTTATATTTAATATGGAAGGAAGGAAATATTCATCTCCAAGAAAGAAAATTGAAAAAGTAAGGAAGAATTTAGGGCTGAGGAGAAAATCCTGAACATCGATAAACCAAACCGAACCAAAATATTGGACTCGGTTCAATTAGTTCAGTATTCGGTTTTTCCCCTTAATTTGATTTCGGTTTTGATTACTGTTTTCGGATTGATTTGGGTAATTCGGCAATCGAATTTATCGAGATCAGTTTAGATTAAAACATTATCCATATATTTCACAAACTAGAATATACTATATTCACAAAAATAATACTTAAAGAACCAAATCACTAAATTCCTCCATTGCTCGATGGGATCGACCGACAAACCCTGATCATTCTCTCTAAATATATCCCTATATTCACCCTTCTGTAACATATGGAGTCTTGCAAGAATTGATGGTGATGTTGCTGGTTTTATGAATAGGGGCATTGGAGGTTGAAGATGGGAGTTGAGGTAGATTTGGTATGACGAAGGTAGAATGAAAGGTGACTATGCTGAGATTTGAAATGATGAAGCTGTATTGTTCCACAAGTGGTGATGTGGGAAATATCGGTACAAGTGGTGACGTTGGTGTTGCCATGTGAGTTAGAGTTATGGTAGGAGATATATCTTAGCCGTACACGTGTAGGGAGGATGTTACTGTGTAGTCATACTTAGCTGTATGGTTTTCTAGTGACCCTTAGATCATTTGTTGATTGTAGGATTATGCAACGTTGGAATGCTAGGCTTTAAAAGGGGAAATGAATAGGAAAGTCAGTGGAAGAAAGATACTCAAGGCCGCCGTCCCTCTCATCTAATCTCATTCCTTCTTTGCTGTTGAATTCTGACTCAATAAATTTGTGTAGAATTCTCACCTCATCATCTTGATTCATCATGCTCTTCAAAATCGCTTCATCATAATCAAGGTCGTTGTTGTCCCTCTCCAATTCAGATCGAATCTATATTTTTCGTCCCTTTTCATAATCGTCCCTTTGTAGAATTCTCAAGATCACTCTTTCTTTAGAATCGGTTACTTCGGTTTGGTTTTCTCCTATTATCAAAATTAATTCGGTTCGATATCAGTTTTGAATCTTCTAAAACCAAATATAAATTCGGTTAACCGAAATCAATATAAAATTCGATTTTAACTGAATTGTCATCTTTACTTTCTCCCCTTCCTCTCTCACTCTACGCTTCGCTCTTACTATCATGCACACAACATTCTCTCTATATACAACAGAATGTTGAAGTATGTTTAATTTTGGAATTCATTTTTATCAAACATATTGTTGTGTTGCAAATTTAAGCTTTAAGTTTCAAATCTTTTGATTTTCAAATGTTTATAAAGTTTAAAACCTATATTAGATGATTTGGAATACAAAATAATTCCTACATGTTTGTCTTTGGGTTAGAGTAATGATCAAATTAATGGCTTGAAAATTATAAGATTTATTCATATAACTTTTCATATTCTAAACCATTATTACTTGATTGGTTACATTAATCATGATGTATAATCATGATATAGGACATTATGGTGTGTCATGATGGTAATAAGTTACAAATATTCATCTTCTATCATGTTGAATGTGTTTAACGAGAGTCTTATCACTTCTTTTCTTCTTTAGCTATAAAAGGGACATGAGATGGTGAGAGAGTCACACACTATATCATATTTTAAGAAGAACAAAAAGTGATCTCTTAGCCAAATTCTTTGATCAAGATTTGATGCTTCTCTTGATCATGTTACATTCCCGAAGGTGGTTCTACTCGAAGTCCTTATATCGGATAGTGACCGAATAACACCTTAACCAACAGTGTTTGATCTAGTTACTTGATTTGTCTTGTGATATAGCATCCATTTTTCTCAATTGTGCTAACAATCTTAAGGTATTATCGGAATGGATGCTATCAAGGCTATGAAATGAAAGGTTTTTAAACTCGAGAGCTTCAATGGCTCTGATTACAGTGCGTGGAAACTCAAGATGGCTTTTGAAATACAACTCTTCAAGGTGTATCATATTGTATCATTATCGAAACCCATCTTCATCGATGTGAATTCTAAGGAGGTCATGGAGTGGGCTCAAGACAATGAATTCTGTAAGAGCTACAGTCTCATCTCTTTTGCCTATCATCTAGCTGATGTTTACTCAAAGAAGGATGATGTCAAAGAGATTTGGGATGATCTCGACCTTCGGTACAGGGATGATGAGAAGCTCTCCAAGTCCTACTTAATAGATCGCTTTCTTGATCTCCGATTTGAAGTGGATAGAGAGATCCTCATTCAAGTGAAGGAGTTAAAGAAGCTTATTCTCAAACTCAAGGAGGAAAAGGTGGATCTTGGGTACGTCTTCTTTGTTGGCGCCATCGTCAACAAGTTATCGCTGAGTATGCGTCTAGATTTTCACCGTGGAAGGCAATAATGTCTGTGAATAATGTTTTCTTTGGATATGCTTATCAGAGAAATGACATGTTTCTCATGAGTGTTGTACCCTCTACCCCTATTATCGATGAAGTTCATGTTTTCGCTTACTCTTTCGTGTTGTAGCATAGAAGACTTGGCCATGTAAATTACAGAAAACTGCGAGATATGAGCAATATTCTTGACTGTAGGGGTGGCAAACCTGACAAATGTGAGGTTTGTGTGCAAGCCAAGATCATACGCAAGCCCTACCCTCATGTTGCTAGACATACTGAGTTGTTGGAATTGATTCACTCTTATGTGTGTGATTTCAAGAACTTTGTTACAAGGGAAGGTATGAAGTACTTTGTTACTTTCATCGATGATTGCTCACGATGTTGTTATGTATATCCACTGAAGTACAAAGATGAAATTTTATAGAAGTTTGTGGAACTTAGAGTAAGGGTTAAGAATCAACTGGGTCGGTCTGTAAAAAGTCTTAGAAGTGGTCATGGGGTTGAGTACACCTCAAGAGAAGCGGCTGAGTACTTCAAGGACCATGGCATAGTAGCCGAGACAACGGCTCCTTATTCACCACAATCTAATGGCATTATGTAGAGGAAAAATCGTACCTTAACGAAGATGATGAACTCTATGTTACTCACTTCTGGACTTCCCAAGTATTATTGGGGAGATGCACTCTTGACGGCGAATTTCATCCTGGATCGGGTTCCTTTTGCCAAGACTAAGATCTCTCCTTTCGAGCATTGGTATGGATATTCTCCCTCTTTTGAAATTCTTAAAGTGCGGGGATGTCTTGTCTATGTGAGATTTTCGGACGTGAGAATGCCTAAGGTTGGTACATGGACAAATACATATATTTTCCGTGGGTATACCGAAAATAGTGATGCTCGAAGATTCTTGGATTTGGGGATCAATTCATCATTGATGCAAGGGATGCAGAGTATTTCGAAGACTTGCTCATCAAGGACAAGCATGCGGCTCTTAAAGACCTTGACAAGGACACTATGAAAGATGATAATGGGTCTATCTTGATCCGATCATTTCTTCAAAAAAATTCATGAGGATGGCATGGAACTAGAGGAGGCTGATAATACTCGTGATCCTGTAGATGAAGAGCCCAGGTCCAAACGGTTAAGAAAAACTAAATCATTTGGTGATAATTTTCTTACTTATCATGTTGAAGCAGATCCTCAAACGTTTAAAAAAGCCATGAGATCTAGAGATGTCTTACTGTGGAAGGAAGCTATTGAAGATGAGATTGATTCCTCAATACAAAATCACATATGGGAGGTAATTGATCTTTCTACTGGGGGAAGACCAATTACTTGCAAGTGGATCTTTAAGAAGAAGATGAGACTAGATGGAACCATAGAGAAATACAAGGAAAGATGAGTGTGTGCAATGTGATTTAAGAGAAGTGCACATGAAGAACTTATCTATGTTGGGGTGGAGATGTGGCCGTCTCCTATGAAATCGAGGATTCTAAGAGCACTAAACAAAAATGGATTAAACTCAAGGCCGTAACGAGCAAACCTGTTGGCATTGTTAATTTTAAAAGTGATGTGATGGTTCAAGACTCGATTCATCACGTATATGCACTTAAGTTAACTAAACTGTGACATCCATATCTCTTGAAAGGTGTTAGTTCAAGATTTGTTCACTATGCACTATGCTAGGCATATAGTTTGTTTAGGTGAAGATTCAAGTCTTTAAGACATCCTCATTACTATTCTTCTTGAAGCCTAAATATTTGAAACTGTACGGGGGATTGTTGAAATATGTTTAATTTTGGAACTCATTTTTATCAAACATATTTACTTTTGAAACATATTTGTTGTATTCCAGAATTAAGCTTTACGTTTCAAATCATGTGATTTTCAAAAATTTATGAAGTTTATCATGTTTGAGCTAATTGAAATGAGTTAGATCTCTTGAGTTAGTTTTACTATCTGAGCTAATTGGAAGTTAGAAGCTAAGAAACGTAGTGAGTTAAGCCAAAATTCATTACAGACATTCCATGT
>JAOVYX010005864.1:0-37037 GCA_035668315.1 Drosera spatulata | reverse complement strand
TGATAATACACTGCCGTCGAAAGGTGGTGAATGTGTTAGTGTGTGATTGCTGAGGATTTTGTTTGTTGATGTTAGGGTTTAGATGGTGGAAATTACAGCGCTTTGATCATCGTATTGAATTTCTGGGTAGGATCTTGGTTAATAAAGTCTATATGCCAGTTTAAACAGTGATACACTTCGTTATAGAACTTATTGAAATAAGCACTTACATTCCTTGTAAGAAAATTGCAAGTGCGATATTCTGTCGAAGACTTGTGTCGTGAGCGTAGGGTTTCAGTGTCTTACGTGTGCCTTTCGATGGTGTTTGGTTTTGCTGAGATAGCTTTGGCTTTTTAGGGTAAATGGAACTGAGGGGTTCTGGTTTCGTTGTGTCGAGGTGTTGCGATTAGTGAGGTATTCTGGTAGTGCTGGTGATTCAAATGGAAAGCGTGATGGTTTGAAATTATTGTGTATATGCGTCAATTGTATGGAATCGATACATTAGTCATGTTAACTTCAATATGAAAGCCGTTGTCAAGATTTATAGATGTAAAAATATGCCAAAATGTAGCTTCAAAAGTAGGCCATGTGCAATCTCCTCAAACAAGATCAAAACATTGGCTTGCTATTTTGACCACATCATGTTGCAGCTGCATAGATTGCAACTATTGGGCCTCGTAGATCAACTTAGACTTGGGTCGAAGAGTCTAAGATCTTGTCGAACTTTGTATCCATATAAATTCTTCGTAGACCTTTTTATGGAAACTGGCCAAGTGGATTAACATGATACTTTGTTTTGATGATATTAGAGGTACTTGACCTGTGGAGAAGTGTGGATGCTGTCTGTTTCGATGTGGATAGTACAGTCTGCCTTGATGAAGGCATTGATGAACTCGCTGAGTTTTGTGGAGCTGGGAAAGCTGTCGCAGAATGGACTTCAAGGTTGGACGATTTTTTAAGCCATCCCATAAGATCTTCAAGTTTTTAGTACATTTTTCAAGGAAACTCTCTTTTGCACACTCCCGCTCACCTTTTTTGTTATGTATCTTTTATCGAGCAGGGCTATGGATGGTTCTGTTACTTTCCAAGAGGCACTGGCTATCCGGTTATCTTTAATAAACCCCTCACTGGCAAGACTACAGGAATTTCTCGAGAAGAAGCCCGCTAGGTACAATTTGATGCTACTTTCCAAGGTTTTCCCTAGAGGATGTGTTATTTTCTTTCTCCCTTGTTCCCTCCGCTTTCTCCGCTCTTTGGATTCCAGCCACATGATCTTCCATGTGGTGGATGCAAGTGCTAATTGTTGTCAGTGTGCTATGTTCTCATGTGCATACTTCAAGATTAAAATTCTATCTTTCACCACTGGTAATTTCCACTTCAACAATAGATTTGAACATAAGTAAATATTTCATTTATCCTTTTTTTTTTGGCATAAATGAATAATGATGCTTATCATTGTCGTCTGTAGTATATCTAATTGTATATATATCCTGTTTTGATTTCGGATTTGATGCTTTGGTTCAAGGCAGGATATCTCCTGGTATTTCTTTCTTGGTGAAGATGCTGAAAGCCAAGGGTATTGATGTTTACCTTGTATCTGGTGGATTTCGTCAGATGATCAATGTATGCTACTGGTCGGGTATCTAGCATTATCGAGTATAATAATTGCTTGGTTATTTCATGCTTTGCGATACTTATATATATTAATTGGAGGCCACTTTCTCTGAAGCCTGTTGCTACAATCCTCGAAATCCCACTCGAGAACATATTCGCCAATCAACTGCTCTTTGGACACTCGGGAGAGTTCGTGGGTTTCGACAAAGATGAACCTACCTCAAAAAGTGGAGGGAAGGCCGTTGCAGTTCAACAAATCCGCAAGGTTTGTATATAATCACCGCTGCGTTTCTAGATGCAGTTCAACCTACCTATGGATGCTTACTGAATTATATGCAGGCCCATGGTTACAAAACACTAGCCATGATTGGGGACGGCGCAACAGATCTTGAGGTAAAATGATTCTAACTAGCAACACCTGTGTTTCCTGACTCATTGTGTGAAAGGCTGTCAACTTAATCCGGCACAATGCTACATTTATATAGCAGAGTTTGATACAGGGATATCAATTTTCTACAGGGATATCAAATTCTGTTCTAATTTCATCGTCATATAGGTTTGCCAAGTTGAGATTCGATTCAGAGAATATTAAATTCTGATCTGTGTTTCTTGTGAATGTACAGGCTCGCCAACCAGGAGGTGCCGACTTGTTTATTTGCTATGGTGGAGTTCAACTTCGAGATGCTGTGGCGGCGAATGCAGATTGGCTGGTTTTTAACTTTATGGATCTCATAAATTCCTTGGATTAAGACCCTGCTCGTTGCATGACAACGTTGCCAGTCGCATCTATTTGTTATATATGCTGCAGATAATCCTGAAAGGATCCAAGAGCCAAGAGTTTCTTTCTTGTAGTTTCCTTAGCTTCGGAGGTGGGGATTATAAATCCTGTCGAAGATCAATATGGTGATTTTGACATCCTTCGTCGTCATTTCACTGTGTAATGCGAACAAAGTTAAATTTGCATTACATTATTCAGCATGAAGTTCTTGTATATGGGGTCATAGATTGATGTAGTTTAGAATGATGATGAGCACCTGCCGTACATTACATACAGTCATTCGATATACATACAGTATTGGACTTTTTGAATAAGAGTCAAAGAAGATCTTATGATAATGGACCATTTCGGATAGAAGATGTAAAAGAGACATTGGACACTCTAGCAAAGTATTTGGCAATTTTTTTCTAAAAAATATGGAAATTCATTTTTAGCACAATAGAAATTATTGGGAATCAATCCCTATTTGAATAGATGTATCTAGGGAATAGTTGGGATTGTCCCTATCATCTAAGATCTGGTTTTCTCATAAACGTAAAGAAATCTTGAAAGGGGGTACTCTGCATATTTGTTGAAGTTTGTTAAGCATTGTTGTTTATGCAATTACAACGATGATGAACAAGGCAACGACTTGAGAAATTATAACATCCCATAGAGTTGAAATACCATTACATGTTATCCTGAAAGCTTCGGACCTCTGCAGAAGGGCAGGGAGACTCAATCTAGAAGTTTATACAGAACTCAAATATGATGAAAACACGATATTCGGCCGCTCACACGACAAACAGAACACGCTGTCTTCTTCTTGTCAAACCGCACATGAAAGCAATCTACATGAAACACATGAGAACATGGAAGCAGTCTAACTGGACGTGAATATTATACAAGAACTTCCAAGTACGATCAAAACACGGCCTTCGGCAGCTCTCGACGACAAACAGGACATGTCGTCTTCTTGTTAAACCACACGTGAACGCAATCTGCATGAAACACATGAGAACATTGAAGCAGTCTAACTGGGCGTGAATGATCAAAACCCTCCAAGCAAATCGAACAATCCTCCTCCTTCGTCTTCTTCACTGCTGTCTCCAGTACATCACATGATACCGAACAGTCCTCCTCCATCTTTTCCTCGGCCGTTGTCAAGCCATCACAAGATGCCAGATAGTTCTCCAACTTCTCTATCTTCCTCGCCAAGTCATCAGATGATATCTTCTCCAGCCAGTCCAAGTTTCGAGCGTCTCACAACATGCTTTATGTCGATAGTAACATAAACAAGCCGAGCAGTCTCCTGCTTGTAATCAGAATCCCCGACAAGGAACCTCTTGCAGAATTCCACCACTTTTTCCCCCAGGCTCTGGTTACAAAGTTCGATATTCTTCAACTCAGGGGCTAAGGGGATCCCACCATATGTGTCCATCATATCGCAGGGAAGGGGACATTTAACAATGTATGGACGCTCGCGTGTATCGATGACTCGTATAAGACTATCGGCGCCTTCTTGTGACATCTCCTTGTGGATGTACCTCTGGAATCGATGGAACACGAATAGGAGTTGAAAGGTGGTGCAAGGCACAGCTCTCAAGTGCTCGAGAACATTGGTTACTGTTATCTTGTATTGTGGGCGGAAATTTGCCATTGTATCGCAGTACTTGAAATCAATGGAGTAAAGACAAACAAAGAGGATGAATTCCGCTCAGGTTTTGAAGCTGAACAAGAGAGCGAAATATGAATGGAGCTGCTGTTTGCAGGATATATACATAGGGTGATAAAAACTACCAAGAAACAGGTTAAGGCAAATTAAAGGAAAGTTTCCTTGTTTATAAAGATAACACGTTTATTATTATGATCAGAGTAAAACAGAAAAGTACAAAAATTCAGACAAAAGATAAAATGCATGAATAATATGGAGAAGAAAAACCAGAATCAAAAGATTTACTGGTCGATTCTATAAATCTATCTTCGTTAATGATAAATGAGCAATTCCAACAGATAGAAAAACTTCCGCACCTTTATCATGTGGACCACAATATGCAAAGCTTCATGTTATTCTTAGGACATCTATCTTTTAACAAACTTTTCCACATTCTCTCTGCTTTGTTACATAATCAGAAGAAATATAAGATTATTGTTATTTAAGCATAATTACCATTATTGTTTCTGCCACAAGTAACACCAAAATCACCCATGCGTATGAAGGTGTTATCGCCTCCGGGAAGAAACAATCTGTAAGATACTCTCGCCACATGTCTTCATCCATTGGCAGCGACATTCATGTCACTCGTGTCACCAGGATCATAACAAGAACCACAGAATTTATCATCGGGAAAAGCTTCCATAGTTGGACGAGCTTGGACTGAAATTATCATCATTGTTTCTGCCGCTACTGACACCAAAATCTTCAATGTTCGTAACGGTGTTTTCCACCCCGTCTCCACCATAGCTTCCAAGGACTCCGCCACTGAAACTTCCACCATCGTTACCTCCAGCATATGCAGTGCCACTCCCACGAGCATCAACATCTTGAAACTTCGCAGGCCCATCACCTCCATAAGCACCATCACCATAACCACCCTTGCTGGCGCCACAACCAACTTCACCAAAATATCCGGTGCTGCTACCATACTTGCCACCTCTATAATCAACACTGCCCGTGGACTTATAACCACCACTGACGTCTCCAGAACTATAACCACCACCACCAATGGAACTGTAGTTGCCACTGGCCCCATAACCGCCACCGACATCCCCGCAGCTGCCACCACTGGGACTATAGCCGCCGCCGCCACCACCATAACCACTACCACCATACCCGCCACCACCAAATGAAGGACGAGCTTTTTCTGTAGCGTAACTGACCCTCACCCTGCGGCCATCAAGGTCCTGGTAGAGAAAAACAATCAGTTAATGCATTATCACAGTTCACCATGGGAGTCAGCTGCTATTACAAGCAACTAAAATAGATGGAATTATGTCCTTTTCAATAGAAAATAAGGGCAAGCGCAGTTTACTTAGTAAAATATCACCAAAACCATCTATACATTCCAACTTGAACAAAGATAGAAGGGTGCAAGACTCTGCCCCTTAGAAATCGCCATATCGGTATAACTATCATGTTTGTGCACTTTCAACAAATACAATTCCAGAAGGCCGATGGGATAAAGTCTCGACTAAAATCCCACTTAACAGTTAAGATCTCTAGAAAGAAATCGATTTTTGTCATAGATTCATAGCTTCACATTGAATTTGGAAAAGGGGTTTCCACATGATTCAGATAGAAAGAATGACATACCTTAAGAAACTGCAGGAACAGATGAATATATACTTACGGAGGATGCTTTAAAGACCCAGAAAAACTTAAAACACAACACATCACATAATATAAGTTATCTTTCCTGAGAACCAGATATTACAAATTTATAACAACATAGTACGGCAGAAAATTTAAAACAGAAGTTGCTATAACGTTACGCACAGATCGTATAGGACTTTACACAACTGCCCATCAAAAACATAAATGGAAAGCAAAGGCTATGCAAATGGGAAACAAGACATACCTGCCCGTCCAAAGCTTGAATAGCACTTGAAGCTTCTTCGTATGATGTAAAAGTAACAAAGCCAAATCCTCTAGATCTATTAGTTTCACGATCAAAAACAACTTTAGCTGCAAGAGGAATCCCCCAAAAAAAAAAAAAAGTTACTTACATCATGACAGCCCCATCTAAGTAGACAAAACAATGAGATCGCTGAGACAATGATAGGAAAGGGTGCTTGAAACCAATTAGTTGCTTCATGATAATTGTTAACAGATGCAAGAATATAGAACTCAAGACTCGATCAAGACCTGTCGATCCATTTGATTTCGCCAGTGTTCTCCCCATAATTTCCATAATTTTCAGTTCTAATGTCATAAGTCATATTTACATGAGATTTTTCTCAGCACACATTGCCAAACTCAATTTACTATCACATTACTCTTGCATTGTGGATACTATGGGAAACTTCGAGGGAAAACGTGCATCAATGATCGTGAACAGACAACATGTTCCACATACCATCGATAACTTGGCCGTATTGAGAAAATGCTTGTTTCAAGCCATCATCATCAGTACCGTAGGAAAGACCTGCATTCCAAAAATCAAGTCACCATGACACATTTTCACCAGGAAGAGATAAACAAAGTCCGTTACACCAAAAAATCAACAGAAGTGGCTCGTACCTCCAACAAAGACCTTCGATGATATCCACCTCACAGCTTGAAACATCGAAGGATTCGACGTAGATAAATCGCCACCAATCTTCTTCGTCGCACTCCTCGCGATCATATTTCCAACTTTACTCAAGAATGCCATTGCTGCAAATCCTCTAGAAAACCACTCATTATTCATACAAATTCTCAACCCCATAAACGATGAAATCAGAGTAAACAAACTATGAAACACTCTTATCAAATTACCCATCAACAACACTACATGTCTCGAAGCAAATGGTGCCAAAGCGAATTCATCTCATAACCATTAACAAGATAATTAAGCATAACGAGAAGAAAATCAAACAACCCAGTGGACAAAAAGAGATCTTTTCTTATTCGTTTATTCTTTTGATAAAATTAAACAAAAACAACAAAACATGAATCGAACAAATGAACCAAAAGCATCGATAAATTTGAAACCCTAATTGCTGAATTGAGGAGAAGAATTCGAAATAGAATGAGTAGATTGAGTTAAAAATTTACCTTTTCGGAAGAGAAAAAGGGTTTCGGCGACGAAGGGGAAAACACAGTGCTGTATAGTCGATGGATCTAAAATCCTGATTTGTTCTCGGATTTGAGAATGACGATAAGCTAACATTGATACGAGGTTTGTTGGACTTAATTTTTTGCTTCAATAATCTGATAATCAACTGTACTTGAAAGCGGAAATTGTAAACGACTATGGGTGGTTGTTGTTAATTGACATCGTAATACCTTAATCGCTCCGCATTAAAATAAGTTTTCTTTTTTTGTTAGCTGCAGTTTTTTTATAATATTTTCCAAAATCAAATTGTTATTAATTCTTAAATTCAAAATTTTTAAAAAATATATTATATATAATTATATAAAATATTCACTAAATCATCGATATGACAAACGACAAGAAAAATCTTTATCAATTAAATTCTAATCTTTTAAGATTAAATTTTAAAAATCAATATCAAATCTAACCTAATTATTTCATGAAAGTATGAATAAATAAATAAATAAAATCTTAACATCATATGTATAAATTCTGAAATAAAAATAATTACATCTTATAAAGTTTATATAATAATTGTTTCAAAAAATAAAATAAAATTAAATCTTATACCATTATAATTTAGTAACAAATCAAACCAAAACGATCCCTATATTATGTTGAAATTTTTTATCTTATATCAATCTAACCATAACTATTTTACCAATAGTATATTTCAAGAGTCGATTTTTAGAATGATTTACTTAAAATCGATTTTGAATAATATAAAACAAACAATGAATAGAAATAGTGATATATAATTTAAAAAACACATTAATATGTTCTTGTATCATCAGTTCAAGTTTTTGATTAAGTGAATTCCTAAACACTAATTTCAAATCTTATTCTGTTTCAAAGTTAAAAATGGTTCACATGGAGAATTAGCATGTGCGCCGATGAAAGCAAACAACAATCAACTACATTAGTAGTACTTTGTGACACAAGAGGGCTGGCTAGGTCATCTGCAACACAGGGTTTCATCCACAATGCAGTGTGTTTCTAATGCTTTTATATATGACGACTCAGTCAGTTCCATACTCGTGCCCCAGGCTCGATACATTGCGCAGATATACCATGTATGTTAGACAGGATAACGACATTCATGCACATCATCTTGCCCGACGATTTTCCCATCGAACATTACGGACCTTGTTTGCTTCGGCAACCACGTACATATGCTATGGATGTCAAAGAAGTGAACAAGAACTTATAAAGGATAATTGATGTTTTATTTTAAATTTATCACTGTAGTCCCTGTTACTCCAGCACGTGAGCACGTCTATAATAGAATGAATTATTGCAAGGGCCTCACACCAGATCACTTGTACAAAATACATTTTCCATGTAGGATGAAGAGAAATACAAGGACCGTTAAAAAGGAAGAGATGGCCATACAAGGAATAGTACTACAAAAAAATACCAGTACAAAGAATGAGCATCATATCATATGATATTCAAAATGTTGAAAATATTCAAAGGACGACTTTGGGATCAGACTGACGTGCGAAATAATTTTAATCATCAAGAGCTGGCGCATCTGATGAACTGTTCTGAATCTTGTCATCACTTCCCAATTGCCCGTAAGGCTATAACCCATACTAAACATAAAAAGACTCACTGTCCATATACACCTATACAAGTACTGCATACTCTCCCACACTATTTATCCAAATCCAGACAGCTAGCAGTCAGCTTAAAATCAACGACTACATACACATTAAATGTTACAGGTCAACATATACAAAAAATACAGGTCGAGTACAACCATGTACTAGTATTTCAAATCAAGAACCTTACAGTATCTACAGGCTGTAGGCTCAGTGTACCACAATGGAAGATTAAGTGACTCTAAACTGGACAGAGTTAATTGAACATGTTGACTAATTCATAACAGTCAATAATCCAGCTTCCACAACAAAGGCTTGCCTAAACTGGCCAATTAATCTGACCAGGATCGAATCAACTACGAACCATTTCACAAAATATCTGACCCATTATAAACCAGCCAACAAATAAACTAGTATAACTCCAAAGATCGTTGCATCCGGCAGGATTAGAGTCGAACCCACCAAGGACTAAAACGACTAGTGAGAGCTAAAATCGTCAAGAACACAAAACTTTGAAACCATGCTAGAAAAGGGCAGGGGAGCCCTGCAGGGGAGACACAGTATGCAGCAGAGTGTGGCAGGCAGGCAGCAGCAGCAGCATCCTGCCAACACATGGCTGCAGCCAAAGGAGGTGATGCCATTCATGCCTTCGCCCCAAGACGGGTCCTTATCATGAGACCACAACACTGTACCAAAACCCCAATGTATATTCAAGTGCGTGAGCCCCCCTCATAACAATAATCACCAAGTACACATAACAAAAAATCACTATTGCCCATATCTGTATTCTAAGTCCCCCATCATTGTCAATCTAAGCATATATCGCACGTTAGAGAAAAGTTCGTCACGGACGGCAAGTTGAGCAAATCCTATCTACAACAACAACAATGATAATCGACCCCAAGCTGATTTCCCTGGCATTGTTCAAACATCAGCATAGACAGAACACAACATTCGATCACCGCTAGTGGTAACGACGTGTGACAGAAATGGTGTGAGGATAAAACAAAGATAATATCATGGCCCATATGAATATGTGCACATCTTGTGTTGCTACAGAACCAAACAAAATGTAACAGGAAAGATAATCTGTCACTAGCATGAATTGAATGGGGCCCAGCTCAACAACGGCGTGTGACAGGACTCGATAACAGAAGGGAAAGTGCACAAACAGGAAACCTAACGAAAATGTTACCAACAACAAACAATTTTTTACAACTCAGAACCCCAAACTCTTGTCATCATCAGTCTGTTGACAATTAGACTTTGATAATTAGACTTTTCAAATGACCGTTAAAATTAGATTACCGTTAAATTCCTCATTCAACAACAAACTGATAAGGTGTTAGAACTACGATTTTACCCTTCCGTCTATGTACTCTCCTTCCTGCACTTTCCGATCGCCCCCTGCTGCTGTTGCTCGCTCTGGGGCTGCTGATGTTGGTGACTGAACTTCCCATTTCCCGCGCCGGCGACCTCTTTCTTATTCGCCGAGGACGACTGCCCAAACAACTGCCCGAACCCGAACACACCCGACTTCGACGAGCCACGAAGCGAGCAGACCGGGACATTAAGCACCGGCGTGACCCTCACATTGGCCGAATACGACCTCTCCATTCCCCCATACTTGTACCTCATCCCACCAGCACCGCCGCCGACACCGTTCAACGAGCTCGGACTACTCGAGCTCCTCTCCAGTCCCTTGAACACGATCTTCCCCGACGAGTTCATCCTCGGACTGTCCGCCGCAACCACCAACGGACCAATTGCCTTCGGATCCTGACTCCCCCTCCTTACCGCCGGCCCACGGCCCACACCAGGCCCGGAATGCTCCATCACTGGCGGTCTGGATTTCACCAGCCTCACCTTCGGCGGGTTCGGGCCCGATGAAGATCTGTTCAGGTGGAAATTTTTGTCTGTGTCGAGAGAAAAGCGGCGGAGATCGTCGACGTCGTGGCCGGAGGAGGAGGAGGAGAGCGAGAGGCGAGACGAGACCGAGACGGATTCGGAGGAATCGGAGGAATCGGAGGAGTCTTTCAGGAGAGGGAGAGTAAGGGAGCTGGAAAACGACGCCGATTTAGAGCTCCGGTGAAAGAATCGCCGGATCGATTTCTCCGATCCGAGAGCGGAAGCAGATGATGTTGAGTTGTGGTTTGCTTCGATCGATTTCTTCAACCCTAGACGTTCTCTCCAGCGACTCGAACACCGAGGCGCCTTCGGTGAAAACAAGTACGCCGGATCGACTCCTCCATTCGCCGTCGCCGTCTGTCTCGCCTTCTCACCACCAGATCTCGCAATCTCCCCCGGAAACTTGATCTCTGGTGCTTCGGTCACAGGCTTTTGAGATGGAGCGCCGAGGGAGGGGATATGGAGAGGAACGAGCTTTCCGTCGGAGAACAGGAGGTCAGCGGGGAGCATGGCGACGGGGTCATGTAGCCGGAACTCGAAGTCTCCGGCATCTCCGGCCGACGAATCTTCCTCCAGATCTGGAATCTCCGGTGGCGGAGAGGAGACGTTGGTGGTGAGCCAGGGGAAGGAAGGGAAGGTCTTCGGAGAATCGTTAGCTATGGTGTTGTTGACGCAAGCTGAGGCCATCAGGAACTAACTGATCATTCGCCGGCAAGAGATTCCGGCGAGGGAGTGTTGGATTCCGGCGAGTGTGGAGAGAGAGAGAGTGGGGAGAGTGAGAAAGTTTGGGAGATGGGAAAGATGCTTTGTTGTTTGGCGGTTAGTTAAAGTCTAGGGTTTGAGGGAGCGGCTGGCTGAGTTTGTTGTCGTGTATTTGGAACGGATAAAGGCGTGACTAGTGGACAAAACTGTCTCCAACCTAACCTCATTATACAACTTTATTTTTACTGGAATTGTTTAATTTAATTTTTGATGGTGGTGTGGTGGTACTTATTTTTCACTCTTTGGTACCTTTTGGTCCCAAGTTGGTTACTCTTGTATCGTTGACGGTCCCTTGAGAGAGTTTAACATGGGTAGAATAACTTTTCACTTGGAATTTTCATGATCGTATATCTTTCAATTGAACTTGTCGTGGCTAGAAATTAGTCCGATTGTAAAATTGTTCAGTGTGAATAATACGGATTACATAGCCCAATTGTAACAAAACAGTCCGCATATCCGTAGGTTACAATGTGGAGTTTATGTCCATCGTTTATGTTACGAACGGGTCTGTTAATTATAAATACAAACAATAACAAGTGCGCAAAATAAATGAGATAAAGATTTTTACGTGAAAATCCTTGCGGGAAAAACCACGGACGGTCACCGACGACGAATAATTCATTAACGAAATGAGAAAATACAAAAAGAGGTACACCCAATATATTGAGAATCTCACAATAAGAGATAGAGATAATAATCTTTAAAACAAATCCCTTAAATCCTCAATGTATTTTTGTGTGTATATGTATATCAAAAGCTCTTCTTCTTCTTCCTTATCTTCTTTCTTCACCTCTCCTCTCTGCCACTCAAATCCTCTCTACCTCACTTCCACTTCTCTCTGCGCCTCTTTGCTTCCACATCTCTGCCTCTCCCCTTTATTCTCCTTATATAACAAAAACAGACACGGACAAGTCACGGACATCACACGGAGACCACACGGAAGCCATACGCGGGAGGACGACCACGCGAAGAGAATCATGCTGGAAAGAAACGCGGATTTGAGGCATACATTTCAACAGTTTATGTGAAAAATTATATTTTTTCCTTTGGGATTAATAACAACATTACATCATCACTTTGTTATTCAATACGTATCTTCAGTAGTTTTATTATTCGTATTGATGACGTAAGAACAATATATCATTGATTCAGAATTAAAGTATATAACTTAAACAATTATCAATGCTTCATAATATTTTTTTGTATAAAACGATGTTTGATCGTCTTACGAACAATTTGTAATATGAATAACTTTATTAAGAATATTTTCATCGTCCAATGTTTCAATTAAATCCAGACGGAAGAAGGGAGTGATTTAGAACATCCACAATGATGTAATGAAAAAGCACTCTCTAAACTTGCAAGCGTGATGTGAAAAACGAATAAATGAAGGAGATCAAAAATGCAAGAGACTTCACAAAATTAACGTGTGCAATGGGGTTTAGATGGAGACAAATGAAACAATGAAAAATAAGATCATGGAGTAGAGCAGAGAGATCGACTTTTTGAACCTCTCACAAACCAACTGAAGCAAACTAGTTTCTTTCACAGTTCCTTCAAATTTGGATGGGAAAAGCTGCATCATCGGGAAGATTTTTTGTGTGTTTGTTGCCTCTATACTCAAAGTTTTGTCAGAATTTAAGCGTGAAAATGTTATCCAATATGGATGTTCTTATAAATGATATTCATTCTATTCTATAATATAAATAACATTTAATTATTTAAATTGTTTTTAAATATATACAATATCTTATATTTAATAATTTTTTTATATAAAAAAATTCCAACATAATTATTATTTGTTATAATACATTCACTATTTTTTTCTATTACTGTTACATAAACCCCACCATCATCCAAAAAATATTATTCCTTCATCAAATTTTATACAAATTTAATAGAATATAAATTTATGTATTGAATCAAATCTTATACAAATTTAATAGAATATA
This sequence comes from Drosera spatulata, assembly GCA_035668315.1. NCBI lineage: Eukaryota > Viridiplantae > Streptophyta > Magnoliopsida > Caryophyllales > Droseraceae > Drosera > Drosera spatulata. Next base: position 23,665 of record JAOVYX010005864.1, on the reverse strand, counting down.
AATTTATGTATTGAATCAAATCCTTATCGATATATATAATATAAGGAAAGTAATACCGAAGTTGTCCTTTCTATCGGCCAAGACTTTTGAAATTGCGATCTCCACTTGAGCTTTGGACCTATCACCTTCGCGCTCCAAGGATATAATGGGTCATTCTGAGCATTTTGTGTTCAACGGAATACGGATGTGAGAAAAAATTCAAACAAAAGCTGCAAAATGTCATGTATCCTCCATCTAGCTCTTCCATTTACGCCTACTTAAATGAGTCTTTGAATCCTTTTTCGTAGGCTAAACAGAACTTTAACTGCATATGCCTTGGACTGTTTAATTTAGTACCTGTAAGTTTCAAACTGGTCAATATATACATTAAAACCAAAACTAAATGAACTTCATAAATCAAGGTTGAAGAACAACGCATCACTTTGTGTACTATATATAACAACGAGATTAAACAAGTTGACACACAATCATAAACTTGCTACCAGCTACGCCAATAGAGATCATAATCTCTCGATATGAGTTTACTCCCGGGAATACTAATCTTTCTACTTTGCGTTCATTCTTCTTTCGCGTTCAGACTGTTTCCTAAAATCCACGTCCATATCGCGAACAATCTGAACTCGGGAGCAGATCTCCAGGTCCATTGCAAGTCTAGAGACAATGATATTGGCATACAAATGATTCCGAACGGAGAACAATGGGAGTTTAGCTTCAGCTTGAACTTTTGGCTAACAACCCAATACTTCTGCGGCTTCGTGTTCGACAATATGCTGCATTGGTTCGACATCTATATCGTGAAAAGAGATGACGTCGACCCTGAGATTCTATGGTATGTCGATGAGTCTGGCCCGTGCAAGATTAGCAACAGTGGTTACTATAAAACTTGTTACCCTTGGAACCATGATGATTGAGCCAGTGAAGGAAGACCTTACAAACTCGAAGTAACGAGCTAGTAGTAGAATGGTATACGTCATGGAAATATTGATAAATAGAATCTTCATTTCGATCTTCAATTCTTATATGGCGATAGAGTGATTAGGTTGAGGATGACTTTGATCCGTTGTTCAATTCTTATTTGCTAATATGTCTCAAGATTAAACTCCATTATATTCCTACTTTACGGTACCCTTTGGTATCCAAACTCCTGCATCATAAGCACGCACAAAATTTCCTTCCCTAAAAACATGTACAATGTGTCAATGGGTTTTACATCAAGTCTATGTTATTTCAAACATGGAAACAACTCATACTACGTTGATCTTGATCTAAGTTCAATTGCCCATCACATTGGAATATAAGGGTGCCGTTGGACTACAATAATCAATGCGTTAAACACTGGAGATTAGTGCTGTGCACGTAACACTTCGAACTAGTGCACACACTAACATTGAACATGTCATCAAACAATTCTCGCCAATGGACACGGCGAAAAAATGGGACAGCGACGACAAGAGCAGATGACGAACATGGCGGCGACCACCGGCGCCGGCGATCGGAGCAAGGAGCGATTCGCCGGACGAAGAGGTCCTCCCCTTCCAGCCTTTCGTTCGAAACGATCTGATCAATCACGGATCTCGACGGCGCAGATCCCCGCAGCCGAAATCGATGTCCACGGGTTTGAGATACCCTAACACGGCGGCATTGATCTCATCAATCATCATCCGTGGCCGTGATTCATCGATTCGATGTCGGAAAATCAAATACGATTTCCCTAATCAGGAGTACGTCATCGTCGTCGCCGATCCTGTAATTTTATATCACTGATCGTCGTTTTGTTTGATGGAATAGTACTAGATTCGGTGTTGGTTGTTTCGATTTGTAGTTCGAGTTATGTGATTTAGGGGGATCGAGTGTGAGATTTGTCGATGAGAATACAAGTCAGTTGGGGGAGTTACACGTCGATCAAGGTAGAAAAAAGTGAAAGCTTGTACGTGCGAATAGAATCTTAACGAGTTTAGACTTTTGGATTGAACATGAACCACCGTGCATCGATGCGTAATATCATAGTTTAGAGAGATGTTCCATTCAGCAAACTGATTGTGCCTTCGATTTGGTTGTATACATGAGCTATGACTTGCTAAATGATAGAGTACCTTATATCAGCGAATAGATCAGTGTGGCGGTGTGACCGTTTTTCATACTGGACATCTAATATGTGATACAGCTTACTGGTTTCCTATCGAGTTTATGAGATCTCATCCCTACCTTCATTATTCTTTCTTTATGAACCTGCTATATGGCCTAACATAAAATGAAATTCCTTGCTGCCTTAGATTAACAATGGCTTCTCTGGTATTTATTGAGCGCAACTTTCCATTTCTGATCAAGATTCTTCAATTATGCGTACTTTACAGGGTATGTGGAACTTAGTTTTGATCTTGGTAGTAGTTTTAATCTTGATGTATCAGTCTCATGATGTGGTTGTAGTTGGCATACAAGAGTTTGATGCATCTGAAGCTTCTTCTTGTGTATTTAGGATTTTTAATAGTCATCATTTCGCTGCGGGGATTTCTTTACGAATCTCAACCACTTGAAATCGAAATGCCAATTACTTCAATAAAATATGATGATTTGCCATCATCCTCGGAGCTAAGACAACAATGCAATAGCAAGAGCCGGAGCCATATTGTAAAAGGAAAGGAGAGAACTAAACAAGGGAAATGTGATAGCTTACAGGCAACAAAGACGAAGACATACTGTTTAGGATTCATCTTTTCCAGTAATTACTAAAGGATCTTGGCGTCTGCGAGGGGGACCCTTCAAAGAGGTCTTCCAGGGACTTCTCCAGATCTTCAGCTTCATATTTGATATGACCCTCGAGATAGCTCGACGGGAATCTTTGAACAAAGGCTCGATAAGCTGGCAACAGCTTCTGACACACGGAGATCCGAACTTCTTTCCTCAGCTGAGGGTATCGGATGCACCACTCTCTTTGGCTCTTGCACACCTTGTCAAAGGCAAGATAGAACCCCTTGATCCTCTCCTTGAGAAATTCTCTCATCTCTGACTTTGAACGTGGAGTCCCTTCCTCTTTAACTCCAAGATTTTCGATCATCGGGCACCAACTGCTCCTTTCATAATATAACGCTTGCCGTCGGTAGAGTGATATTTGACTCTTGATCCACTCGTCTCCAAAGAAATGCCGGAGCTCAGAGTCATTTACCTTGCTGACCATGTAATGGATGTTGTTCATCAGAAAGAAATGCTTGAGGGAATGCTCCTTGTACAACTCTGATTTATTCTGGAGGTTGGTTTGTAGTTTGTCTGTGATTGATCGAAGATGAAGGTTGAGCGACTCGTCACCTAGGTCCTGAAGGATCAAATTGAGTGTGTGGTTATGGTCAGGAAGGTTCTTGATGAAATTCATCACGTAACGAGTGACACTGGCAATTTTACCGCCAGGTACAGGTTCCTTGCATGGATCTGAGGAAAACGTGTCACCAAGTCTCAGAAACGTTCTTCTGGCTGCAGCACGAAAGCTCTCTATAAGCTTGTGAAACCATTGCCCGATCTCAGAACTAGCATCGTCAGGGAACAAAGAATCCACGTCTGAGCAAATGCTGGTTAGTGCCTCATAGGCATCAAGCAAATAGAAGAGCCTCTCTGGCTTAGGAGGTCCAAGTGCGATGGCTTCACCGAGCATCACAAGCCAAGCCATTGAAGACTTGGTAGAAGCAACAAAGAATGACAAGTTGATGGAGTTGTGGTCTGCCAAAATCTGGTCATTGAGCCTCTTCTCGGCAACGAGATAGACCCGAACAAAGGTTTTTATTGCATGAGTCCATGTCTTGATCGTGGCTTCCATGGTTGCCCAATCCATCTTCATCAGATCTTCTGTGCTGAATCTCTCCACCCGTAGAGCAATCAAGCACTCGCCCAATGCTTCTCTCCTGCACCCTGTGAAGGCCTCACAGAACTCTGTATCATAATTCGCGGCTAACATCAGATCACCTATGGACTTTAGCATTGGAACCGCATCATGATGAACCAAACAAGTCGGGACATATTGGCCAAGTTCCCTCCCACTGCTCATACTTCCCATGGCACTCAGCGAGGAGTCCTCCTCGGCCGAAACAAATGTCTCATCCTCCGCCTGATTTTGTTCACCAATTGGGGAGCACAAACCGGGCTCAGCAGCTCGGTGAAGTATATAAACTACTTCCTCTTCAAGTCTTTCCATGGCAGTGTGAAGAATGCTTTCGGCATCACGAAGCAGCTTTTCTCTACTCCCATTTCCTTGAGGACACAAGGTCCTGGAATAATCCACCACCTCGAGGACTTCACGGACAGATTTTAGAAACTCATTGGTGATCTCAGGGCTCGAGTCCCATATCATGGACCGACCCGATATCCACCTCAGGATCGTCTCCTGGGCACAATGGAGCTGGAATTTCATATCCATAATGCCCCTTGGCTGGCGTGTAGCTCCTATGCTCATAGCGGACAATTGGGCTCTGAGCTCGGTCAGCACATCAGGGTTTTCTTTGAGTTCTTCCATAATTTTCCGCGCAGTAGCAATTGTATGCTCTCTCTTTTGCTGTATCTGGGAAACACTAGGAAGATCCGCCATTCTTTTCCTCTCCAGTCAAGATGATGATCGCAAGTTGAAAGCAATATCCGTCGCAATCTTGGAAAAGATAGGAATATTTTGCCCGCAGCCCCAATCTGAGCAATCAGTGAATATCAGCAGTAAACAGCAGAATGGAAATATCAGCAGTAAACAGCAGGCGCATCATAATGACCACTCTGATTTTCTAGTGAAAGTGAAAGCTACAATCAAAGTTGTTGGTGTCACAGCTGGTTCAACAACTCAACCTTCATGTCGGAGTTTCAGGTCTACAGGAGTTGATACAAGAAGATGAAGCAGGTGAGCGAGGAAGAGGATCAACATACCTCAGTTCTTTTTTCACTGTTGAATAGCAATTCTCAGCTATCAAGGGTAACTATGAGATCTCCCCAGTAAAAGAGCAATAGACTTGACCCTGAAAGCCGATGACTACAACACCATTGATTTTCAGCTCAAGAAATGAAGAGTCCCAAGAATTCAACACCAAACCCCACCTTCTTCAATATTAAAAGCAAAGAGCATTTGACTTGTGAGCTGTGATGCTGTGTGGTGGTGGTCGGTCAAGCAATCAATACGCTGAAGATGAAGACGAAGACGAAGATAATGCTGATGAAGATGATGTTGATGATGAAGAAGATGAAGATGAAGATGATGAAGATGATGAAGATGATGAAGATGATGAAGATGATGAAGATGATGAAGATGAAGCTGTGTGTATGTGAGAGAGATTGATGAGAAAAATAATTGGAGTCTTCTCGGCAATAAATTTCCATGAAGGCGATCACCCTTCCCTCTATCTTGTTGGGTTGACCCTGACCCAGTCGGCTTTTCTTTCTAGTCTTCCTTGACTGAATAAAGAAAAGGAAAGAAAATGAGATTTTAGTCTATAATTATTTCTTAATTAAGCCTAATATGGTTTAAATTTCCATTTGTTTGTAGAATAGTCCTTTAGATTGAATTTGAGGTCAAGTCGTTTTGTTGATGTTAACGGTACATCGTATTTTCTGCAACTACGAGATCAAGAGTTTGAGATCTTTTAAGAATATTATTTTGAAAAAATTAAGTATATATATATTTCATCTTTTTTCACGTTATATACTTAACGGAATTATATAAATATAATATTAAAGTTATGATTCTCTCCATGTGGGGTGTTTTTTTTTTTTTTTTTTGATGACGGGTGTTCGAAGCAACCTGTGGCATTGATAAGACGTGTCTCCAATCAGCATCGGTTAAAGTTTTGATCTAAACTAACAGATTTGCCCCCTTAATTGGGATTAGTGAGATTCTAACCTAAGATTTTTGAAAAGAATCTTAATTCGTTAATCATTAGGCTGAGGTTGGTTTCCGTATGGGGGTGTTAATCTTCATCATTTGCTTATCTTTTGTTTTTGTTTTTTTTTCTCTTGTGTGACCCCGACTCAGTTTTAGCAATGACAAAATTGCGTTTCATTATGAGGAGAAGAGTACAGAACGTGATCAACTTGGGTCTTGCGATCATCAGCCTAAGGCCCTAAGCTAAAGTTATTCTGCTTCTCTGCTAAGAAGTTACATAAACTCGGCAATTTTTTATCTTATCCCTGGGAATAGGAAGCCTCATTTACAAACTTGACAGGGGCATCAGTGCTCAATGACCTTTCCCGATTCTGTGCGAGCCTTTTGAATTCAAGGGGGCGGTCCACTCCTGATACTGATGGAGGCTGCCGGGGAAGTCCGTGAAGAGGCCATCGACGCCCATTTTGTTGATCCAGAAGTCGTACTCGTTGTAAGCGTCCTGATGGAAGTCATAATGCAAGTATGTGTTCTCGAGCCGATCGTGTAAGGATGAACCTGTAATACCATTGTAAATATCACATGGTTGATGACTCAGATATATACAGGTTACTTCGTGATGTATTTATGTCATGATCTCTTCGAGGATGTCGTACCTGTAGATCATGAGCATGAGCTCTAGCAATAAGATCAGTAGGGAGCTCAAGATAATTGTTGGCCCCGACTGGAACTATCATGTCCTTCCACGGTCCAATGCTGACACAGTATTGTCTTATATAGTCAAAATACTCATCTGAGGTGATCTCTGCACAAGTCTGCGGATACACACAATTTCGAGGCATTGAGAAAGAGCTCGAAAAACCAAGTCGCTAAATTTATATTCTATGCAATGATCAGAACATATGTAAACCTGGTTTGTGTCTGGGGTTGTTGTGGTCACATCATCGATCAAGAATATCAAAGGCAAGTCTGTTTGCTTCGATAGATGAATAAGTGAAGTTGGAGCGAACGACTGGATAAAGCAAGGTTTCTCCATCCAGTCTTTCAATAGATACGAGCCCTTATACCCATACTTCTTCAGGATATCCACAAACACGTCCTCGAACTTCTTGCCATTGGGCCATTTCACCTGCACAAATACAGAAACTAAACAGCTTGATACGAAGTGATTTACTCATGCAGATGGGAGCGCAAAGATTGATTGGTGATGTTGCTTGACATGAGCATTGATATGTTCAGGGTTCTTTATCTCTGGGTAGATCCCAACGACTCTAGGAGCATCAAGTGCAATGGAGATATACTCTTCGAAGGTAATGATCGGGAATTTTCCTGCACGATGCATCACGATCCAATCAGAAATTTTACTCTATCATAGGACAGATTCGTGTATTGTCGAATCATGATGAGGATTGAGGATGCTAACCATTGTACTGTTGGTCACGGAATGAGAACCTCTGAGTTGCTCCTGGAGTTTGGATCTCCTCCCATGTGAAATCGACTGTGCAAATATCCAAACCTCTATGTCATAAGGCATTTGGTCATAATCAAATCTATAGCCATTTCGACTGTAATATGATAGGAGGAACTATACCGGCAAAGAAGCCAGTCGTCTTGATCCCCTGAACCGTATAGGTTCTCTGGCGCCCAGCAAACTCCAGGTGATCTTTAATATTAGTAGTGTCGTCGAGGATCACATCATGGCGGCATATGAGAACGCCATCCCTGGTGGTTAGAATACCCGTCTCAATGAAGTCGGCACCCTCGTCTATAGCTCTCTGAGACCACATTAATCGAAAAGTTAGATAACAACATTATAACAATCAACGAAGCATCATCTGATCATCACAATAATGAAAACGTGTATATATACCATATAAGCAGGGGCAGTTTCTTCAGGGAGTTCACCATTAGAACCTCTGTGCCTGACGTTGAAGGGATGAGAAGTCTGCAATGGCTTCTTGTGGCCTTTAAGTTTGCTAGGAAGCGGCTGGACCAAAGGTCTCGTCGCACCACAACCAGCAACGATTAGCAGAAGGGTCAGGGGGACTACACCTGCGAAGAACGATTCAACATAACAAATCATCAGAACCCGACAAAATAAGTTTATCAGGACAGGAGAAAAAAATAATCTCCTGCTATTAGCAATCAAGTTCATGTTTGAATTTAATATATTTATTTATTGTGATTCAAGTTTTTTTCCCTTACGGTTAATCAATCAAATATCTTTTTATTTCGTGATAATATCTTCTCAAATAATTAACTTTCTTTATGAACAGACCTCATATATTAGAGATGAGAATCATCTAGACATTCTGACGCTTACATCCAGAAAACACACGCCATCGGTGAGGGAACGAATCGGTCTACACTACAACATTTGAGACTTTTATCGATAAACAAAATGCGTCGAAAAGTCGTCGGAAAACCATGTTTTCGATGACTTTCCGATCATTAGAGATCCGTCGCAAAAGTGCTTGTCGGAAACACACTTTCCGACGACATTCATTTAGCCGTCGAAAACTTTTCGACCGCTATCAAGTTTCGCCGGAAATTTAGTGACGGTTGTAGAAGATCCGTCGAAAACTTTTTCCCGACGCCAGGTGGTTGATCGTCGGAAATTTTCCGACGGATAGATATGAGCCGTCGGTAATTTTTCGACGGATTAAGAGGAGCTGTCGGTAAATTTCCGACGTAAATATTTTCGTCGGAAATAACATAACCGGGGTTCTTTTCGATGGCCAAGCCAATGTCGTTGGAAATGTTGGGTTTCAGAAATAAATTTAGTCTGTTTCCACGCTACCCTGCTGTACACGCCAATCCAACAATGTATATATATAATACTAACCAAAAAGCACAACTTAACACAAATATATTAATGTATAAACCCATAAATACATCCAAAATATAATACAAGAATTACAGAAGATCCTAAATCGTCGTAAATCCACCCACAGTCGAATAGTGACAACGACACTCAAGTTCACATTACAATCAAACAACTAAAAAATAGGACCGAATGGTGACGGTGAAGGAGAGGGTAGATTGAATTTAAAACGAAAAAACAGATTAGAACAATTTTCAGACTCTTGCGAGAGTTGGCTCAAAAACTGTGTCACGAGATCAAGGCGTGAACTTTATTGTTGGATTATTATTGCTTGCATTTCAATCTGTGAACCTTGTTTTTGGGTTTGTTGTTGATTACTTTTTGAGTTATCGCCTAGCATCTTCCAACTCCATGGCCATTTTAGAGGAACCAGATGCAGATGCGCTTGAGGGTGGCTTTTCATAGTAAGAATGAATCTCAGAGCCTAAACCGAGCACATTTTCTTTCCTCCATCCAACAACACTCAAATACAAATTATTTTGTATTTGAACTAGCACATCTCGTGGACTTGTTATGTTGTTAGCCTTCATATACTCCTCCAACAACCTATTATACTCCTCCTGCATTTAATTGAAGTAAAAACATAGTAGAACATATGCTAAAATAAAAGTGATAAAAACAATTGCTCGAAGGCCAAGTAATGTAAAGTCCTTGTTCAATTTCAACCATAAACTTGATGATCGTTGATCATAATGTACCTTTGCTCGAAGTTGTATGTTCAATAGAATGTAAAGCACATGTGTATGTGATGTACAGAACATGATAGAATCAGATCAAAGTTCTATATTGAATTGTGTAATCTTGATTGATTCAGATGATGATATAGATACTGGTGTTTACACTCATATGTCTTGATACAAATCAAATTCATTGCTTTAATAGTTGTGCATTGAAATAGAAATAGAATCATCCGAGATATATTAGAGTGGCTAACTTATCCAAAGTACATCTACTATAAAAAAGATATTGATAGAGAAGTGACATAGCTATATATTGTGGAAAAGGAAATGCATATCATCACCTCCCTTGCTCTGTCATCGGATAAGAACATCCATCAGAATTCTCAGTAGCATTTTTCTTTGTGCGAGTGCGATAAAACATCTCCGGAGCAGTCGGGTCACGGTCAAACTCCTTTACCTATAATAATTATATAGAAAATAGATGTAGTTTATAACGTGAGTTGATCATAATTGTACGAAATAAAAAACAATTCAATCATATCTTTACCAATTTAATTTTGACTTTTGTGGTTGAAATAGAGTCTTGACTATGAAGGTTTGGTCTTTTCATCCTATTCTCAATATTTCTTCTAGATCTTTCTCGAAAATCGAGATTCTCACGATTAGTAAGACACTGCATTCAAATCTTCATCCTGTACCAGTGGATCACCTTATTAAGAGGCGTGACACAAATATAATTATGCATATCAGAAAGTCTCCTGTTAACATAATACTCCTATCCCTTCCTAAGGGCATCTGCATGAGAAACATCCCATCTAAAAACATGTTACAAATTGTAAAACAAAAATCATTGTCATAGTCGGAAGCAGAGTATAGTGGTTATAACAAAAATCACAAAAATGAGAGATATATACGATACAGTAAAAAAAATAGCGATAACTAATTACCCGAAAAAAAGACCACGATCGATGGAAAGTGTGCAATCCCACTATCGAAAATGAAAGATAACGATCATCATAATACTTTCTGAGATGGACACCGATTTTCGAGACACCACTGTGCGTTTAAACCTAGATAAGAAATTTTTTATTAATCAAACATTTCTGAAGTTAATCCCCAAACGCTTTATTTGTTGCAACAGGGAAATCAAATCAGATCACATAAAAATAAAATCGATGAAATCGAAGAGGGGAAAATGATTAGTTCGTTACCCGCTGTTGTCGACGACTTTGACGGCATACTCGATCTGGAAAACACGACCGTCGAGGGAGAAAGTGATGACAGAGAGATCTTATCCGGTGCCGATGCTGCTCATTGCGTCGAATCGAGATTGTTGGGGGCAACGTTGGAGGGCGAGGTTGGGGTCGAGGTTGGAGGGCGAGGTAGTATGGCGAGGTTGGGGGCGAGACGCCGGCGAGGAAATTGGTGTGGATGGATAAATTTGGGGGATGATATGCGTGAGAGGTTATAGGGAAAAAATATTTCCAAACGGATTACAATTTTGATAACATATTTTTTTGATAATTTTTTAAATATCTATGGGTAATTTTCCGACCATTGAAATTTTTCCGTCGGAAAATATTGTTTATTCTTGTAATGCTGGTAAGTGTCCATCAATCAAGTTTTCAGATTTCTACGTACTTAAAAATAATGATTCAAGATAAGATCTTTAAAATTTCTGTATAAAATATTGATTGAATGAATCTCTAAATGTTGGTATTAGAGCATCCTCTACGCTTGGTTTTTTTGGTACTTTGTGTTTGCGCAGGATTTTTATCCGTAAATATAAAACATCAAGATATGGGTTCTCTTAGCCACAGAATTACTGATCCAAAGCAATATTAAGTAGGAACCTCATATTAACCTCTATGCGTAAGGTTTCTAGTTTGAGATGGTCTAAAACAATAGGAGTATTACTGGTCTTCGATACTCGGTGTTGATGTCCATGGTGTACTGAACCGTCACTGTGCCCGGGTTTCGTGTGGGATTGTGATTTCTGAGATTAGCTCAGTAAAGAAGATAATGCTATTATGGTCTGTTAGTATTTTATATATCTTAGTTTGATGGGCCTCTAAATGATGTGTCATGTAATAGCAATAGTTTCAGAATCTTTTTATATTCATGACATGTCCTCTGACGAAAGTTACTTAGATTGAATTTTTGTTCACTAAATGATACATTAGACCATTAAATCTTTGTTCCAATTAATTTGGTTATAGCCATACAGTTTTGGGCCATGATAATTGGATAATTAATTAATTAAAGATTAGTCACAGCATCTCTCTCGTTGATTAAAATACGTATATTAAGTGTCTCAAGGTCATATTTAGTTAAAGACATTAATTATGATTTATTATGTTAATATAATAAATTTTATCCCATATGGATTTTTGTGTATTAATGTAATTAGTTAGGATGCTGTGATAGATTATTTTTTTAAGTTTACCAACAGATATTAAGAAAGGAATATAATCTTTTAGTTTGCCAACAGTAGTATGAATCTATTTAAATTAAAAGTTTATCCCACATACAGTTTCTATATTATATGATTCATATTGTTTGTATGATTTATATTACATAAATCATGATTTATGTTTATTTGACTCAAGTTAATAAACATGTGTGTTTGTTATGCAACTTCATAACCCGTGGATCATAATTTGTTCTTCTCGTTTTATATTGGCGGTGATCTTTGTTGTCTCATCATACTTTTCTCCATGACTTCATGGAAGTGTGATTGCCATGATTTAGTCTAAGCGAGCCAAATATGGTGCTTTCGTCTTTGGTTCTTTTACCTTGAAAGCGCGAGAACTCAAGCTCAATTTATCTCCTACTCATCTTAACTGCTTTAGCTTCATTCTTTGCAGAGTCATGGACCTTTTGCATAAAATGCGTACCCTGGGACTAAATTGCGTTATATAGAGGATCAGGGAAATGGTCAATGTTGTAACTGTCGACTGTCGTGGACGCTAATCTTCTTGTGCAGGCAGGTAATCTCCATCTTCTCTCATGCCATTTGCATCACTTTATTTGCTGGGCTCGAGGTGAAAGCTTATTTTGAATACTAACCTTGTTTCTGGATTCGATTATTCTGCGTTTTAGTTCAGCTTCGTTTAGTTATCTCAATTGGATTACCATTTAGATGAATTAAAAACAATATAACTTTACATGACACCCTAGATAGAGGTTTTGTTAAAAACTCGATTGAAGCTTCTCTTTGTATAGTGGTTAGGATATCTAGCTAGTTGTATCTTCGAATAGTAGTCAGGATAGGAGTTTTGAGACCGCGCCCTGGTTACTTAACCATATAAGTTGACCTGAAAATGGGTTATGTGGGATAACTCTCATGGTACTCGAGGCATTTACCCCTCTCTCCCTCCCTCTGAAAGGTGAGCATTTAAGATACATAGAAGAGACAACCCCTGGAGAAGAGAAAATGAACAAATGGCAAGTGAGGGTAGAAAACTTCCTGGTTAAAGGGACCTTTAAAAAAAACAGGGAAGCGAAGTCATTTTCGAAGGATCAGCAGCAGAGAGAGGACGGCACTTTATTATTGATAGTCCTGAATTGCTACACCAGAAGAAGCAAACTAACGTACACTGTGTGTGCAGCTGTGTCTGCCTATCTGTCTCGGATCTCGGGACCATTAATTACTTCTCAGTCACCACCCCTTGCCGGATCCACCATCTACAACCTCCTCGGCGAGGCGACCACCACCACCACAATCTTCTTTCTCCTCTCCTGGTCTATGTTCTGTGGTTATGATGTGGGTTTGAAGGAAATAAGTTTGAATTAGTTTTCTTGTTGTACTCTTCTCACGAGTCTTGATATAATTCCTCGTTGAGAGACCATTTGTAATTTGATGTTGCCAAAAAGTTCTTGTTACAACATTTTTTCTCTCAATCATTTTTTCTCTTAATCTTGGGTCACATCTCTTCCCACATGTGTATTTTGGGACACTTCATAATCCATCAAGGCATCATCGCCCACCATTGACAGTCCAAGAAAAATGTATACAGGCGAGCTAGCTCCAGTTCGAGATCACTTCTATCGATAATGGGATTAGAGCCTTTCTAAGTTTCCTTGAACTCCTTTTTCTTATGTTGAGTACTGCATTTTTTTATCCAGAGGAGTTGGCTCCTTGATAAATCGTTACTCTCATAATGTTGAGATCAGGGGTTCGACTGCGTATATCATTTATATATATGTACGTTCCTTTCCTTTCCTTAGATTGCTACACTTTTATATCCTGCATTATTGAAAGCCTTTTTGGATCTGAAAACCGCTCTTTGTCCCATTTAGATTAATTAAGAAAAATACCCCGAGAAGTCCCTACCGCTCTCCCTGTCATAGCTATCAGTATCACATTTGATTCTAAGATTTGGTTTAAGATAGCTTATATATAAGTCATAGTTTGAATGTAAACAACAAATTAAGACACTATCGTCCATGGATCGATCGGTCCGTACGTGGAAAAAGAGAGGAGACGAGGAGTGGTCCAATATGCAATGGGATGCACCACACCATGAAAGCGGAATGCTTTAGGAGAAGGCACCATCACCCACCTCAGCATGGTCCATACTCTACACTCTACAGTACACTTCCATGCATGCACTCTACAGTACCTGCTCTCTCCCCTCTACTTATACAACTAACAAAGCTCATCAGCCAATTAATCCAAAGTTAATATGTAAGACAGCATCCAAGCTTATGGTATCATTATTTTTGTGAATCGGACAGTCGAGGCAGCTGATCAAGAGACAGACCAGTACTGGTTAGATAATTATATGCTTATGGTGTGCAACATCTGGAATCATTAGGGTTTGTTCTTGTTGTGTTTCCTAGGTGCCTTGGCTCAAAGTCGAGGTTAAGCATCCCGACAATCTTTTAGCATTATTTTAAGTTTATGAGATGTGGGATACCTGTGTTGTTGTTTCCAAGCCAGCTAGGATTTATACAAAACATCGGCAGGAGATTCAAGGATAAGTATGCTCGATAGGAAAATATTTGTATCTTTCTGGGATATTTTGGAAACTCAACCTTGAGAATCTGTAGGTTTATCTATCAACAGTTCTTGCAAGCTTGGTCTGCTTTTGCTTAGGATACATATTGATATGTTCTAACGCCCTGTGTTTATCGATCTATGAATTCATAGAGGTAGGCTAAATAGGCAGATTAATTCAAAGCGGAAGCTATAATGAAACTAAACACAATCTTAATCAATTTATTAATAATTCAGTTAATCGCTTGCTATGTATAAGTGTATAGCATAGATATAGGTTGGTCCCCAATATATTGTCTTTAATTTTTTCTTACCACACAGTACATGCATCTTATATTAGTACAAATTGCTAGCTAGTCTAAGCTAAGTGTTCCAACCAAATAAATACGGGGAAAAAACAAATTAAAATACAATAAACGATGAGTTATCTATTGTGTTCATTAAAAACCACATTGCACCATAAGTATTGTTGATTCCCCGTGTTTTCGCGCAAAAAGCTTTTTCTCGAAACTCTACCGTGAGGTGCTTTTGTACCAGAACGAGAGGTTGAAGCTTGCTAGGATCGATCTACCCGTCACAAGTATAGTTAGTGAAAGCAAGCGTTATAACTTACATTTTATAGGTTTTGTTGAAATCTAAGAATTATCTGTATAGCTCTTACTATTTGTTCACTGTTTTCACTGGTTTCAGTGTCTTGCATTTTTGAATGGAACAGTTTTTAACAGTCTTTGTATAATTCTTTTAACGAACATATTTCAGCCTTGCTGAAATTAGTTCGTAAATCGTTCTTAATTAGCGACAAGTACTATTTAATCGAATCGGCGTGTTGACGTACACGTGTGCCACATGTATAGGCAGGGATCCATTCCTTTTATTTTTCCCTTTTATCTCTACGTTTTCAGCATCTTCCATTCCCCTTGATCTCAACAGTAGCTGTTGTAGCTAGCTAAGCCTTTGTTGCTGCTGCTCTCTTTCAAAGGCAACACTGCTGCATAATACTATCTTTCAGCTTCATTTTTTTCTCCTTCGAGAGCGAGATCTATTTCGTCTTGCTTCGCCTTCCACGATACTCATCAAGAATATCTATTTTCTCCTACATCAATAAGGAAGAACTTGATTGTATGTATTTGTCGATCTAGCTGAAGGTTTCAGGATATTCGCTTGGAAGAAGAAGAGGAGAAGCTGCGCCGACGAAGCATGGATAACAAGGTCCAAACTGTTATCAGGATGCTCAACTAATTAAGTTCATCAGGTAAGTTTGCTGGCTTGCTTTCTTTCTTGCCCTTTGATTGCATCAATATGTAAATTGGATAACAAGTTACGCATAATAGTTTAGTTTTATGCTTCTTTTGAAAATTCTCCATATGCCTGGTGAATTTTGTTAGACCTTTTTGGTTGAATCTACTTCTTCTCACAAACCCTAATCCCAGATCTTGAACAAAATGATGCTAGATTCGGGTGTCGACAAATCGATGCCTAAGCTAACACACTTTAATTACACCTATCTTGAATTGCTAGAATTCAACTAGCTAGAACCAGGTTGACGACGAGAAATAAAGTGTTATGCATGACTTGTGTATCCCTATCTATAGCTAAGATCTCGAATTTTGTTAGATCATAAGCATTACATTTGTAACATTTTTTTTTTTCGCCAATAATATATTTCTTGATGATTGATTACAGCAATTGAGCAAACTAATATTTTTTTACCATGGAAACAATCATATATGCAACAATATTTGGTTAATGGATGATGTATCATATGATTCATATATGTCACTGAATTAATTCTTGTTACGTTGCCTGGAAATTAGAGATGATGACAATGAGCACTGCAACAAGAGACAAAGACATGCACGCAAAGCGCGAGGGCAGCGACACTGGAGCAGCCACGTCCAATGGGAAGTACACCAAGGCGTCTTCCACGACCATCTCATCGAGACAATGGTCAGGGTTCAAGAATCCAAGGATTGTTCGTGTGTCACGCGCCTTTGGTGGCAAAGACCGACATAGCAAGGTTTGCACCATCCGCGGACTGAGAGATCGTAGGATAAGGCTCTCGGTACCCACTGCTATCCAATTATATGATCTACAAGATAGGCTCGGGCTCAGCCAGCCAAGCAAGGTGGTCGATTGGTTACTCGATGCCACCAAGCTTGACATCGACAAGCTCCCTCCCCTACAGATCCCTCTAGGAAGCTTTGATCAGTTTCATCAAGCCATGCTTGAATCAAACTATGCCACTAATGGTCATCATTCTTTGCTTGCACCTTTCTTGGATGCTAACTTGTCCCTCATGAAGGATGATGCATCAAAGAAGCAAAAATCAAATGATGAGGACGACGATTTGCAATACCAAAATGGTCGCCGTGCTGGTGTTGATAATGATGCACAAGTTTCGGCACAAAACTTCTTCCCTGTGAATGGTGGCAACACTTTTCTCTCTGGCTTACTAGGAAGCAATTCCATGCCTAACTATTATCAATGGGATCCTTTGGGTGCAACCTTGTCGCAATATGGCAGCCTTGCAACGAATATGCCTTCTGATCACGATCGTGCCAACAATGACAATCACGACAACAACAGTGGTAATAACAATGGTGTGCAAATTATGCCATCTTCGAGCATGGTTCCACCAGGATCTCAACTATTCTTTTACCCGTCTTCAATGTTTCCTCCATACGCCAATACTCAGGTGCACATGGAGAACGATATCCGACACAGTAACCTCCAGTTACATCAGTTGTCGAGTTCTGTTTCTCCAGGTAGCATGATCTTGAAATCATTTCCATTTAACATGAACTCCGGGTTGCCTTCGAATGATGGAAGTAATGGCAAGGATAATGGCTCTTAGACATACAGATGGATCAGAAGGGTAAGTTTTACTATACTTGCTCAATATGGAATTATAGCTTGAAGAATCGATGCATGGACTAGCTCATCGATGGTTCTTGCAAGCACTATGCTTGGATTCAATCAAATGTGGCTAAAGCCGAATCTCAAGGAACAGATCCGAGTGGACGACACTTAGGTACGAAATACGTACCACAGTTTTCCATTGTATACTTCTCCTTGTACTATTATACAGCTTACATGATCTAGTGGATGATATACTATAAAGATTGAGGTCTGATCATTTTTACACATTGCGTTTGCAGGTTAGCATGTTTCGACACATAAAATCCTTCACGTTGAGTTCAGGTCTTCTAATATGTTTTGACATTCGTAATACGCTTTTTATTGTGGATAGTTATACTGTATTATAACTAAGGAGTTTCAGTTCCTTCGACGAAACTGGTCTGAATTTGTTGGTCCCTTTTCTTTACAAGCTTAACGCACAACTTTTTTATCTGAAAACGGAGGATGAGATGAGATTCCTCAGTGTTAAATTCAAAGGTAAGCGTTCCTTTTTTCATTTCCTCTGTTTTTTCTGTAAAGGTCCCCTACAATAATTATATTATTGGATGAGCTAGTCACAGCGATTACCAATAAATGAAGAATAATTAACTTCATTCATAATAATCCACAAGAGTGTATCACAAGCTATATCTCTACAGCCATTTCACATTCATCATGTACAAATTACCCAGTTTTTCGAATCCTTCAACGCACTTCTTCTTCTTATTTTCCTAGATGAAGTAACATAATCATCATCATCCTCGGATAGAACTGCGATCTATAAAACAGCGCTTTGCAGCTAACCCATTTGGGGTTTTCGACGTACAAGCTACAAAAAGACATCTTATGTTCAGCAATGATCAAGAAACAGACATACATGTTGTATTAGGTTGTTGATGTCAGAATGGAGAAACAAGACATGGATTCGTTCGCCATACCCGTATCATTGACGAACCACATTCTCTTTAATATACATAATCTTCAAAAATATGTTATGACATACTGTGATAAGAATCATGATACCACGTTCTCCTCGAGTCATGCCATGGCTGCGACTGCATGGGCATAGGAGCTCTAAAATCGCTTTGTTGTGTTCTCCTGTTATCACGCCAGGGATGCAGTTGCACGGGTACAGGAGCTCCAACAATGTGGCTTTGGTATGTTCTCCTGGCGTCACGCCATGGCTGCAAGTAGCTTTGTTGTGGTCTCCTGGCGTCATGCCATGGCTGCGAATGCACGGGCATAGGAGCTCCAACGTGGTTTTGTTGTGTTCTCCTGGCGTCATGCCATGGCTGAGAATGCATGGGCATAGGGGCTCTAACCATGCGGCTTTGTTGTGTTCCCCTGGCGTCATGCCATGGCTGCGGCTGCAAGGGCATAGGAGCTCCAGTAATGGGGCTTTGTTGTTCGTATTCGTATTCTCCAGCAATCTTGGAGTAAAAAGGCCATGACAAGCTGGTCCTTGTGATAGGTCTCTGTCCAAATGGATTAGCCCGGACAAAAGACTGAACATTGTCCGCACGTGCTAATCTTTCGAGATATATGCGAAGATCACCACTAGGCCCTGCCATGAACATATAGCCATGAGACCCAATGCTACAACATGTTAATCTATCACCGATTCCAGCAAGCAAAACGAGATAGTAAAGTGAGAGACAATGTATAACAACTCACCTAAAGATCTATCCTTGATGTCTCGGTATTCATATGGATACGGATAAATGGCCATGTATGGCTGCTTAGAAGAAGAGTAATGAATGCATTAGGCGTCAGAGCGACAAAACAAGATGTTGAAAGGGAAAGGAAAGAAATGAATCATAAGTGTTCCAGCGACCTAAAATTACTTACAGGATTACGCAGTCCTTTGTAAGGAGAATCATCCAATAACAATGTATTGGATTCGTTATAATTTTCCCTTTCCCAAGGGAGATCTCTCCCCTGCTTTGTCCACAACTTTCTGATTTCTTTCAAGAGAAGGGGCTTGTCCTGATTATGAATAGTGTTGTATCCAGTCTCTGTGCAGTGAGATTGATCCTGCGAAAAGAGAGAAACCCTGAATACGCTACCTCCATAACTAACTCAATAATCGACAGTGACATCGTCTACATTCTTTTTAGAAACTACACATCATTCGCTTCAAGAAAACTCACAGAAAAAAAAAAGAAAAAGAAAAAGGATTCCTTACCCAGCAGAACAGCAATTTCTCTTTGTTGGCCCCCAGAAGAAAGTCAATAACCAATTCTACATTCTTCCTGCGATAAACGATTAATAGAAGTGAGTTGCAAGATAAAGCAATCAACACACATATCAACGGGAGAAGATAAAAATATTCTTTTATGGATATTATCAAGTCTTGCCTACTCTAGCTCTACAGAGACAAACCCTTCAATAACCAGACACAATAAGCATTCATGTATTAGCATGAAATCACTACCATGCAAGACTGAAGCAAACCAAGAGCCAGCGTATTCAACAAGGCATAGCATAGGATCTTTGAACAAATATCAAAATTATTCATGAATGGACAAAAAGGGAAAAGGATACCTGGTTCTAGATGACCAGATACCAACTTCAAATTTTTCAAAGCAGAATTGAAGGAAATCGTCAATGTGCGGCCGTTTAAAAACTGCATCAGAAAATATTATTAGTAACCATGAAAAGTTGAAAATACGAGACTATGAAACTTCTAAAAAAACAGGACAGTACAAGGGAATGAGTTCTCACCGGCCTTCCCTGATATGGTTGTATCAGGCGTAAATTCCTCAGAGAATGTTGGAACAATATCTACAAGCAACCCATTTATGTCAAGAATAAGAAGCTTTTTCCTCGAGCTTGCATCAGGCTTCAAGGCGGATGCCAACATATGAGATGGTTTTTCCTGCTTCTCTGCAGCCTCCATGGTGGTCGAAACAGCAAAAAGCTCTGTAACCTTCTCCACAATTGTACAACTTTTATCATTTGCAGACGCCTCATCCGAGATTTTTTCTTCCTTGGCCCCAGTTGAGGATTCACTCAACTCATTTCCCACAGGACATGAACCACAATCAGAAACTGGGACATTAATTTCTGCGGATGAGTTAGACACGTGAATACATCCATTTAACATCCCGCCAGCCGACGTGCCATTTGAAGAATTGTTTTTCACTATAACTTCCATGCCATCTCCATTCTCACGGTATTCTGACATAGGTGCT
Organism: Drosera spatulata; assembly: GCA_035668315.1. Classification (NCBI taxonomy): domain Eukaryota; kingdom Viridiplantae; phylum Streptophyta; class Magnoliopsida; order Caryophyllales; family Droseraceae; genus Drosera; species Drosera spatulata. Next base: position 3,168 of record JAOVYX010005864.1, on the reverse strand, counting down.
GCATCTTGACATGCCAATGGAGTATCACCGTCTAAAATGGTGTCCATTCCCTCCTCAGAGGAATTTGAGTTACATACCGACACCCTTTTCCGTTTCTTACCACATAGATCCGATTCTTCTAATGCTTCAACTTCCTTCATCTCAGTTATACAGCTTCCATCTGAAGCTGTGTTAACCAACACAGGACTATTGGGCTTATTTGAATCAGCTTCGCTTGCGCACATATCTAAACCACTAGGCAAGCTAGTTGGATCTGAATAATTATTAGAACCTTTGAGTCCAGAAGCATCAAAAGGAGCTTCGGATTTATCATTTAATTCGCTGTTACTGCTAGACGGCAACACTTCTTCATCCTTCTTCACAGAGACATCTACGGAAGAGTTCACTACTGCAAATACAGAATTTTGGACAGAATCATTGTTAGAATCCACCCTTGCAGTGACATCTAGCCTCTGCTTCTTTGCACTCTTCCCTTCCAAGGGAGCACTTGTTTCCGGGTCTGGGATTGTTTCCTCCATCTGGAAATAACCTTAACATCAGATGATTTTTCAAGTAATTCTTTCTTCACAGGGCAATTGTCTGCAGCACGTCGTTGTCTAAACCGTCCGAGAAGCTGAACCCAAAAGCCAATAGAGCCTTCTAACTGATAATTACAATCCCAGGAAGCTGGAAAAATTATTCAAATCAGATTTCTCCACCATCAGAGGAAGAATGCAGCACAACAGAGAGATACATTGAGATTTGTAAAGAGAAAAAAATAAAGCTAGCAATTCGATCACCATAACATAATTCACTTTCAAGGAAAGAAACTCAGAGTCAATGTACAAACATGACAAAGAAATTATCGAATATAATGTCAATCCATCCTAAACATCTACACAGGAAATACAGTCGAGACTAAGGCAGTAGATTATCCGAACCCGAAGAATGAAAAGTTTCACTAACAAACCAACAAGTCAGATGGAAAGAAACGCACAACACATTCTAAATCAAGAGAACCCCTGCATGCCTAATAGGGACAGGCACCCAACTGTAGTACCACTACTAAAAACATATGAAAACGGCTCACATATTTCTCTGCGCACCAAACTATATGCCTTCCCTGAAACCCTAACTCCAACCCATCAACCCAAAATTACTCATAACCACATTTAGTAAACGTGAAGTGAATAAACCGCTATCCCACATGCGAACCGAACCTATATACTTATGTGATATGTCAAACTAAAGAGATCCAACAATCTAGATATCAGTTTAGGAATCACGTGTTCAATACTTCTCTCTTACTTTATAACTCTTATTTGAAAAATCCACCATCTATTTTATGGACTATCAAATCTTACTAATCCACACACAAACTTGCATGTGTAACATGCACACACAACACATGACTACTAAACCAACACAACAACACAGATATTCCTGTCATGGACAGGGTCTGAAATTCCCATCATGGACACGGTCTGAAAGAGTGGGACGTACATCAACAACAGAGGAACTGTTTCCTAAATGCGAATCATACTCGTTTTTACTATGCCATATATCTCTACACCGAAATTCCAAAATCTCCGATCACCCATCAGAACGTCCCCCTCTCCGAGCATCACCGATGCAGGTAATTCATCTAAGAATCAACAGATTCCGGACAATTGAGTTCCAATTCTCCCCAAACAGAACACGCAAAAAAAAAAAAAAAAAAAAAAAAAAGAAGAATCGAAACAAAATCGAACGGGACGAATCGAGGGAGAGGATTCGATAGAATTACCTGAATCGGCGAAGATTCCCGATTGATTTGTGCGGCGATGGCGGCAAATCTGTGGGCTGAATTGAAGAGAAGAATGAGAGGAGAGGGGGGAGAAGAAAAGGGAAGAGAAGGCGAAACGACGTCGTTTGAGGAGTGCAAAGTGGATTTTTGCAGATAACTTCAAAGGGAAATTCGAAGGGTTTTGGTTTTCGATGATGTTATTGGCTGAGGCATTTGTGCATGTTCTGTGTTTAGTTGGATTGTATGTACTGTACTAGTTGGTTGATTTGGTTTCGTGCTGTGTCGGTCAAACCTGCTTGCACACTTCATGCATCTCACGAGATGTTGGTCAAACACATATTTTTATCAATAACTATAACAAGATCAAAAATTCGCAAAATAATGATATAAACCTTCTTATTACCAAATCTCAAACATTAAGTAGTACCAAAGAGGGAAAGATTATTACATATTTATGAGACTTGTCGGATTTATATCATGATATATGTGTTCAATGATCAAAATTTAAATAAAAATAAAAAAAATTAAGATTAAATTATTCATATTATAATCTCAATCATTCATTGTTTTTGTTTAAATCTCAATTATTGGATTTTTATTGGACAATGATATGTTTTTCCCTGTTTATGAGATAATCCTGTGTAAGAAGTTTCAACATTGATTGTAACGTCGGTATGACTATTTTGAGAGATCATTACAAACCTTGGATTCATTCTATTTTGGATCCGACCAGGAAGGACACAGTAAGGAGATAGCACTCTCTCAACATGTGTTCGCAATAATTCAAAAGACCAAAAGCAAACTTCCCAATAATTATTTTTTTTTATAATTTTTAGTCAAAAACTTCCTAAATCAATCAATTAGTTTTATATATAATTTCAGGGATGGACCTTAATGGTTGCTCATTTGGATCTAATGGACCTTAATATTCTAGCAAAAACCAAACTTCAAAACTTTATTCTAAGTGCATTTCAAACTCATTTAATGCAAATTTCATAATTTATTTTGGGTTATGTTCTCACATATTTATATTATATATTAAACAAATAGAGATTTTTTTTTTCAATTGAAATCTTTTGATATTGATCGTTCAATTTTTTATCTAACAGTTCTGATTAAATATTAAAAAAATATAATTAATAATCAAATTAAAAAAGATAAATTTAGTAAAATTTATTGATTAATCAATATATTCTTAATGAATTTTATGAGATAAAGATTTGATTCAAATATCTATCAAACTTATAATTAATATTTTATTAGTAAAATATTTGACAAATAAGATAATTAATATTTAATACTATTACTTAATGACTATTATATCAGTTAAAAAATTATATTATATCTTTCTTTTTTATATCTCTCATTCTCTCTGCTATTGCTAAACCAATATATATATATAT
>JAOVYX010005853.1:0-37053 GCA_035668315.1 Drosera spatulata | reverse complement strand
GACAACTCCAAGGATATGACCGACTCGGAGTACAGAGATAAGATGTCAATCGTCAGTCGGGTTACCCAATAGATTTGCTATATTCGGACCTGCCTACTCTATGCGTCGTCTTGCACCTCTTATACGTATTCACTGTGGTATCGTTTGCCAGTATCGAGATAATTTGGGCCTCCCTGCAAAGAGCAACCCGTGGCCCCGCCACAACGACGTAGAAGTCGCTGTATGCATGCAAAGAGGATGGGGGATGCTCATCGCTCCCTAGCTAGTTCTCACCCATGACGATGACTCAGAGGATGATACAGGAGTGCAATGACTCAAATTCAAGCCACCAAGGCTATTCAAGAAACAAATGATCGCAATGGATCGAAGAAGGAACACCATGTTCGACCTTCTCAAAAATTTCAGGAAAACGACCAACGACCCAACGGATCCATAAGGGATGTCAGGGCCGTCCTTATTAGTTCAAGAAAGCTATATTTCTTATTCGTTTTCTTTTCATTAGTTTACATGGATAGTGTAATTATGCTCCACATCCCCCGTTCTTTTTTTAATAATGGTTTAGTGGTCGCTTTTATTTATTTTCCATGAGGGTATACTCATTATAAGGTTGCATTTTAGTTCATTTCAACCCCAAATACCCCACCACATGTCAAACGTGATCGTATATGCACGTTTGACGTGCTATTTCCATGCGTATAGGTTATATATCACAAATATGCATTTAGGTTTAAGGTTTGAAGTACGAAAATGTCATTTTCTTTTCCAGAAGGCCGTCGCGGGCGCGACGTGCCTGTGAACAAAATTCCCAGATTTTTCCCCCGTCTCGGGCGCGACCCATGATGATAGCGGCCACGACTATTCACTGTCCAGAACCGGCAGTAAACCTCCGTCCAACGCCACGGATCCCTCAATTCATACCATTACGCATCCAAACCATTTCACACACATCAAAACATATCCCAAAGCATGCATGGAAGCAAAGAACGTGTGTGATCGAATAAAAGAGGCGTCTCGGACGAGTGAGGTTACCTCAATTAATTCGTGTTTGATTTTCTTGGTGTGGTTATCGTCCCTCGGCTTCCTGCTGTTGTTATCCGTCTCCTTGCCATGGTTGCTGCCTGCAGACGACGATGCCAATGATGATGCTCGAGTTGGTGCGTGATGGTGGTGTGATCGTGTTGATGAGACAAAGAAAGTGATGATGATGTTGAGCGGTGCATGATGCTTGCTGGTGAGAATGATGGTGGCCAGAAAAATTGGTGCAGGCGTTGGCTGGCTGGGGAAGCTGCTGCGATGGTGGCCAGATTGTTGGTTTGAGTGGAAGAGAGTGTGATGGTGGTTGAAGTGGAATGAGAGAGTGGAAATGGAAAGGGGAGTGGAGGAGTGCGGGAGAAAGTGGAGGAAGTGAGAGAATTAGGTAAGGTGGGTTAATATCCCATGTTCCATCCCACGATACGTCTCGTTCAATCCATTATTCACCATAATTTCGCAATATTAATCCATGAAAAATCTATTTGCATCGATAGATTCAACCCGTATTTGAAAAATCTATTTATAGGATTACAATCGCTAGCCCTAACGCGCAATGTTTATAACGTTATAACGTTATTCGTTCGTAATATTTATTGGCGAGTTCAACTAATCATCCCATCGTCATATTTGATTTAATAATCAAATATTTTCTTGGATTTAAACATATAATTTTTAAGCATGATTTATTTTAAAATTATAATGATACATATTCATTTTAAAACTCCCAAAATTTTGGGATATTACATCCTGTAGAGCTGGGAAAGGTCGGTGGGCATGCAGACGGTGGTGGGCGGCTTTAGGAGGTGGTGGCGTGGATGGAGATGGGTTTTGGTTTGGGTTCTGTAAGGAAAAGATGAGAAGGAAAGAGAGAGGTGAAGGATGATGCTGATTATGAAATGAGATGGGGAAATAAAGAGGGCGGCAATCGTGACCTTATGTCACATATGGGACCCTACGAAAATCACAAAATATCTCAGTTGCTTCTTCTTTAAGTTTCTGTTAGATTGTTATTTGCCTATGTTTCGTAATATTGATTCATCGATAATTAATCCGTGTCGATTTAATTATCTAAAAAATATCAATATCATATCCCATTCTATAATCCAGTATTTCCAGGGTTAAAATCGTTAACCCTAATACGCAACACTTTAACTATGTAACGTTTCTCGTTCATAATATTTATTCGCGCGTTCATTTAATACGTACTCTACGTATACTTTTATATTAATAATTTTCGGGTATTACAGTGCATAAACTTGAAACATGTCCCACTAAGAAGCAATCATAATACAAATGTTCATGAACCAGACAACGTTTAGAAAACGAGATCAATCTCATGAAAACAACAACAAGAATCACATGATCCTTATAAACTGCTGCCGATAAAGCCTTAGTTAAAGGATCAGCGATCATGTTTTCACCCATAATGTGCTCTTAGGAAATAAAGCCTTTCTTTATACGATCTCGAAAAACTCTATACTTAATGTTGACATGATTTCTTTTTCTCCCGTTCTTATTGTTCTTTGAAAAGCACACAACAACCATATTATCACAATAGATCCTCAAAGGCTTAGAGATAAAGTCCACAACTCTAAGACTCATGATAAAATTCTTCAATTATAGCGCCTGTGACAATGCTTCATGAAATGCAATAAATTCAGACTCCATTGTGGAAGACGAAGTGATGGACTGCTTGACACTTTTCCAAGCAACAGCTCCTCCGGCCAAAAAATAAATACATCCCGAGATAGATTTTCTTGTATCCTTACATCCATTATAAACGGCATCAAAATATCCGACTGCTTCAAGATGATCACTGTGTTGATAAGTCAACATGCATTCATTGATTCCATGAAGATACCTCAAGACTTTTTGTAAAGATCCAAAAAATTTGAGATAATTTATTTTCTCAAGTAATAACAAAAACATATTACTGCATATCAAAATTTATACAATCGGGTTATAAAATTTCTTTGTTAAAAATCATGACAAAAATATGATAAGGATTCGAAAAATTCTGTAAAATTTAGTTCACGATAATTAACGTGAATAATAAATAATCATACGTTATAATTTATTTTACGGGGTTAAAAGGGCTTGTTTGACGATATAATAAGGAAAAATACAAAATATGAATAAATATAACCTTAATATGCAAATACGGGAAAATACAATCTTAATACAAAAATATCATATTTATATGAAAATGACCTAAACTTAATTTTGGCACTTATTTTGCTTTATGTCAATTTTTACTCCACCTAAATCAAATTAATTACCCAGTAATTATCCACTAAAGCTATTTCAATTGATTTAATTTCCTATAAATACAAGCTCTCTTCTTTTTAAAAAACTTCTTACAAACATAAAAACACTCCTTCTCATGCAAGAGAAGAGAAGAGATTTTAATATATGTTGAATCCTCACATGTCTAGTTTCTGATAAAATTGATAGATTATGATTTGGAGTTATGAATCTCAATATATAAATCAAAATATACGGATATGTTAACCTAAAAAAATGGTTACAAGGATTACTTTGTGACTTAGATCTGAAATTACACAGAAAGAGTTAGAAAATGAGCCTTATATAAATGGAAAGCTCTTAACATCTAGTTTCCAGAACAGTTTAAAAATCTAGAGGTCTTGAGTGAACTGGTAAGTATAACAAAGTCTTGAGTGAACTGTTGAGTGCAGCAGTGCGTGAGATTTGGACTGGGGACCTGTCGTGTCACAGTGTCATTATCTCAATTTATTTGATAGAGAGATCTTGACAGTCATACCATAAAGCGTATGACGATCGTAATGATGTTGATAATGTCTGGAGTGTCGATGGACACGTAGTTTCAATCGTCGTTACGTGGTGTTAAGTGTGGTTATGTGACTAGGATGATTCACTGGTATGTTTGTGATAATAATTATGAATGTCAGATTGACATGATAATTCCAGAGTGCTCGAACAAAGGATTCAAGTGATCATTTGCCTTTTCTTTTCTTATAGTCTTCTCTCGTGTAACCCTTAATAAGGGGATTAATACGTTATTGAGCTCTTATAACTCACGATTACTATTTTTCTGTGTCTTTTTTCTTCTTTTTGTTACAGGAGTAAGACTTGAAGGAGAAGTGTGACCTAAGATTTGATGCTAGATGTAGCTTATGTGTGAAAGATATTATGATCTTAGAAAGAGATGTAAATTCCTCTGTAAAGATGATATTCTGAGTTATGATTGAGTGCATCAAAAGTTTCTAAACTAATGATGTATAAGTGAACTTAGCTTAATTCTTATGACTGAGCCAGAAAGTGTATACTTTTTGCCTAGTTGAGGCGTTAGGCTCAACGACAGTGACGTCATACGTATCATTAATAAATAATGAAAAATCGGGACGTTATACTTTCTTTGCAGCTATCCAGTGGGTTTTTCCTGGATTGCTTTGGTACCTCCCAAAACTCTCACTATAAATGATATGTCTGGTTAAGTACACACTATATATAGCATAATTAAGGCTACCAACTAGCAAAGCATGTGGTTTGCCTTCTATTTTGTTCCTTTCTAGAGAATTCTTTGGACATTGTTCCTGCCTTAAAATTTTCCCTTCAGTTATAAGAGTTGTTATTGGTCAACTTTTGCTCATTCCATATCTCTTTAGAACTTTATTGATGTATACCTTTGAAACAATCCCAATGTCTTGAGGTATATGTCTCTATAAATCCCTATGCCTAATATGTAAGAGGTTTCACCCAAATCCTTCATTTTAAAGTTTTGAGAGAGAAAATATTTGATTTCATATAGCAACCCCAAATCACTAGCAACAAGTAGGATGTCATCTACATAAAGGACTAAGATAATAAATTCGCTCCCACTAAACATAAGATATATACAGTCATCAATGACGTTCTTTGTAAAACCAGATGAAGTAATAATGTCGTCAAATCTCATATGCCATAGACAGGAAGCTTGCTTCAGTCCATATATAGATTTCTTAAGCTTACAAACCAAGTGATTTCCTTCAAAAGAGGAAAAACCTTATGGCTGTTTCTTGTATATCTCTTCTTGCAATGACTCATTCAAGAATGTCGTTTTCACGTCCATTGGATGTAGTTTTAAGTCAAACTGAGCTACTAAAACCATGACAACTCTAAATGAATCCTTCTTAGAGACCTGAGAAGGTTTCATTATTCAATGCCTTCCCTTTAAATAAAACCTTTAGTTACAAGTCTAACCTTATATCGTTCAATTTTACCTTATGAGTCCGTTTTGGTCTTGTAGACCCATTTACAGCCAACAGTTGTATGACCCTCTGATAATTGAACGAGTTCCTAAACTTGATTATCAGCCATAGATAACATTTCATCTTGCATTGTCTTATGCCAAAATATGGCATACTCACTACTCATGGCTTGTGAATACATCTCAGGATCATCTTTCGGTCCAACCTTAAAGTCAGATTCTACAAGATATACAAAAAAAAAAAAAAAAAAAACGACTATATAACCTTACGTGAAAATATCATTCCCCCTAGTCTCATAATCCTCTAGAAATTTTGTATTTCTTGTCTCAATAATTCTAGTGTTTTGTGAAGGACGGTAAATTCTAAACCCCTTAGAGTTAACCGCATAGCCAATGAAAAAATCACTTATAGTTCGAGGATCCAATTTCTTTAGGTTAGGATTTTATATCCTAACTTCAACTGAACATCCCTAAACATACCAATCATTTAGACTAGATTTTCATCCATTCCATAACTCAAAAGGAATTTTGGAGGCAGCCTTAGATTGACCCCTATTCAAGATATATACTGCGATTTTCAAGGCTTCACTCCATAAACTGATAGAAAGAGTAGAATTACTTACTATGATTCTAACCATGTCTATCAAAGTGTGATTTCTTCTTTCGACAATGCCATTTTGTTGTGGTGTGTCTGGCATAGTATATTGTGCTACAATGCCTTCCTTTTCAAGAAAGTCCACAGATGAACCTTTCATTTGTCTTTACTCAGTATATCTAGCATAATATTCTCCACCCCTATCGGGCCTAACAATTGTAATTGTTTTGTCCTTTTGTTTCTCCACTTTTATTTTGAATTTTTAAAAGTATCTACTGTTTCTGATTTGTCAAATAGAAGATAAAGATATATGAACATACTATGGTCATTACTAAATAAGATAAAATATCTATGACCATTAAAACAAGGTATAGGAAAAAGTCCGTAGATATCTGTATGTATGATCTCAAGGATTTCAATACTCCTTCTGGCACCCTTAGTTGACTTGTTAGTCTTCTTATCCTTAATGTAGTCTATACAAGTCCAAAAGTCAGAAAAATCAAGAGTTATAAAACTGCATCATTAACCAGCCGTTTGATCCATTCGATTGAGATGTGTCCTAATCTTCAGTGCCATAATTTAGACGAGTTTTCCTTCAAAATACTTCATTTATTTTCAACACAACCATCCATAGTGAGCATACTATGCTCATTAATGGGCTCCAAATCCAACTTATATAAGAAATCAATTACTAGCTTGTTTGTACCAACAATATATTCATTCTTGAAAATTATAAAACCATCATCTGAGAAATTAATAAATTTGAAATAAAATTTAACGAGATAGAGATCAAAATTCTAGAATATGAGAATACATCAAAAGGTTTTAACAAGATCTTAAACAAAATCTAATGCTTAAAACCAGTCGATAAGTCCTTATGTCTTCAACGGACGAATGCATCTGATTTCTCGAATAAATACATCGTTCACTTTTCGTCATCTTTATGAAAATGTGAATTGTAGTATCAAAATCAATCCATCAAGTGTTGTTTGGAACACTTACAAAATGAGATTCATAAATACATGAGCTGAAGGAATACCTTTCTTTTAAAGTCAAGCCTTATGTTTCAAGCAGTCCTTATTGAGTTGTCCTCACTTCTTACAAAAGAAGCACAAATTCTTCTCCCATCTTTCTTGATTGGAATGTTGGTCTTGTGTTCTTTAAAATTGATAAAACCATACTTCTTTCCCTTTCCCTTAGTATGCGTACTTAGATGAGCTGATTCAACTTTCTCATGTTTCATCCTCTTCTCCTCTTGAATACACGCCGTCAACAATTTATTCATTGATCACTTGTCCTTATATGTATTATAGAAGATTTTATATTCCCCATATTCTTAAGGGAGCGAGTTGAGGACGAAATGAACATGTAACTTGTCTGAAATCTCAACCTTAGGGGTCTTTAAATGAGAAGTTAAGTCCTTTATTTCTATAATGTGCTCACACACACCTTTAGAGTCATCAAAACTCATGGTCTTTTCATTAAAATACTAAGAAGAGCTTTGCTAAATGACATGAACTACTCATGTACGGCCTTAAGATACTGAGAGGTCGAGTCACACTAAGGAATCGATCCCCTTATGTTTTTGCTCATGCGAGACTTTATTAACATCAAGCTTAAGCGATTGGATCTTTCCCACTTTTCATAACATTCAATGTGCCAGAGTACTAGTATCCGTGAGTGCTGAAGGGTTCTCTTTACAGAGTACCAAGTCAATGCTCATTAAACCCAAAGTGAAAGAAATATTTTCCTTCCACTCGAAATTTTTTTTACCATTCAACTAAGGAATACGGGAGGAATCAAAACACAAGATAACTGCAATAACCAAGGAAAATAACGTCCATCAAAATCATGAAGCAAAGTAAATTCAAACCTTCTTATGGATAAAGGTCACAATCATATTGAACTTACACAATGAGACTAATGAATTTAAAACAATGATTATTTTCTATACCCGTGGGCATAAGAAGAACCTAATAGTTTTAAAAATAATATCTCTTTCTAATAATTTATCTAGATAAAGTTTTTCCTATGGGCATAGACTTGATATCCAATGATAAATCAATCACACTTTAACTAATTATAGTCTTTTTTTATATTAAAATTCATGTCTTGTCAACTTAAACCTTATGAAGACATATCATTATGTTTACATAGCATGTAAGCTTTTCCAACATAATCATCCTTAATGATGTGTTAACCATGCTACTCACAAGGAAAGTAATCGATATATTACATAAAGCTACAACCAAAATCAATCACTATAAGTGTTATGAAACGAAAGTGATACGAAAATGGAATGAATCTCCTTCTCTCCTTCACTATCTTTTCTTCTCTTACTCATATTATGAAAAAATGTGTGTGATATTACATTGAAAGAGAGGGCCCTTTTATAGAAAATGGACGATATGGGAGAAAAAGTCTCTCGATCTGAATAATATCAAACAGTATAAGCAGTTCTCTTAAAAAAAATGATAAAAAAATATACATAAAAAATTAAGATATAGATAACATTCACAGGTGTTTCACATCATCAAGAACAATATTGAGAAAATTTAATCCCTTAACAGTGTCCCTTTTTTTTTTAATCATGACCAGCCAAAAACGGTACAGGATTGATCTTTATAAGGCCACAAAGGCCTTTTCTATAATCTCCTTATGTGCATACGTACTCTAAAATAATCCACAACAGGTTCTGCATAAATCTCATTATTTGGTCGCACGTCGGCTTCCATGCACGATGCCACTCATGAGCAGCCGCGAGGAGCTCTAGTGATCCACATATGGAAATTCTTGTTTAATCAATCTCACACGCATCAATAGTGAAACACGATATAACTCCCAACGAATAACCAGGCCAGGCAGATTACTTGACAGTGTTGTAAGACATTAAAACACAGTGGTAGTTCTCTCGGTTTGATTAATCTAGATTAATTAACCAACAACAAAATACAGCAGATAACATCATATCCAGATATACCTATCAAAAATTGAATCGACCAAGATATAATCTATAATAGATGTTATCAAGTCGATCCACTGACAATAGATTATTTTAACTCATAGAAAATCAATCAGATTGCCAATACGTTCTCTTCAGCCAAAACAATTCAATGATTCAATACCGTAGATGAGAAACACATACAAGAAAAATGCTTATATGTAACGGAAGAGGGTGATGGTTCACAAAATTGTCATAAGATTATGCCTTTTTGTGATGGATATACAAAATCATCACAAAAATTATACTTTTCTATGATGGAACAAAAAATCATTTGTGATGCATAATACCATCGCAAATGTTTTTTTTTATTGGGTTAAGAAATTTTTTGGTGTCAAAATAAAAATATATTTTATGATCGTATTTTCTGTCACAGAAGACTAATATTGATGACGGCTTTCAATTTTCATCACATAATTTTATATCTTGTGTGATGGCTTAACATATAAAGCCATCACAAAAACTCTTTTTAGAGTGTATTATTTTTATAAGTAAGTTTTTTAAAATTAATATATAAAAAATCGTTTCAAAATATTTTATATGATACAAGAATCGTTAAAAAGCAATTTGTAATTTGAAAGTTATGACACAATCAAGTGATAATAAATCATTTGATAGTAAAATCAAGATATAAAATTCTACATGTCTCAATGGTTATCAATTAAGTTTATAATGAAGAGATCATGAATTTGAATCCTACCATGTGCAAGAGAGAGGAAGTGGTTGGCCGTTCAGAAACAGCCAATAAATTTTTAATTAATTTTAATTTTTCGATTATGGTTTTTTTTTATCACAAAAAATATTTAGTAATGGCTTTGCATAAGTGATGTTTTTTACCATCACACAATACTTACATCATTTGTGATGGTTTATGCCGTCACGTAAAGATCCTACGATGAAAAAACCGTCACGAAAAACCTCTTGTAACTAACTCATACGTGACGAAGTGTGTGATGACAAAAGCAGTCACCAAAACTTTTTGTGACAGCTTTTCTTTTTTTAGTGACTATTTTCAACTATCACATATATGAACAGTTTTCTAATAGTGATATTCAATAACAATGATCGGAAAATAAGATGGCCTTGATACCAAATGTAAGAAGCTTAGTGAGCCAAATACGCAGCGGAATAAGATCGACGATTTACCTACAGCCATCGTGTTACTATAGACACTCAATGAACCTTGCATCAATAGTTGCTCCAACAAGAGAAGAAAGAAAGTTGAGAGTAGAGTTTATGCATTAATCCTAATCCCTCTGCTTTAGGATGGCCATGCACAAATGGAATCACAAGGCTTATATAGGAAAAGACTAATGCCCCATTTCAATCTCTCGGTTTTCAACCATTATGGATAATCGTTATTGTAATCATGGAGAAACAAAAGAGTTATGCAAGATTAAATAATCGAATGACCTTTTATTTTTATTTTTTATTGTCACTTATTGTCACATGAATTAAAAAAACAAATTTTTGCCATGATATCAAGGGCAATGAACTCAAGTTTAGTGAGATTAGCCATTATAACTATAAATCAATAAAGATCATTATTAGATAATAAGACAAAAAAATGATATCGGTTTTACATATGCTTATAACAAGGTAAAACTAGTTTCTAATCAAATAGCATGGCATTGACGATTAACTAAAGAACAAAATAGAATCCATTAATTAGTTGATGCTATAAAGTATAGTAAGATCAAACATATCACAAGATAAAAGTAATACACAATCGTATAATGGATAAAAAAAATAGAAACAGAAACTGCCTATTAATAATATTAATGGGTAAATAAAATTCAACTTTTAAATTTATTTTTTTGGATTTCGGCAAAATGTTCCTGCCGCAGACAACAAGAAATAATCCGTTGCACAAGCAGTTCTCACAACAAGTTCAAAATATTAAAAAAAAAATTATATTTTTTCTTAAAAATGATGAAATTTTAATCATTGATATTGTTAATAGATACCTTCTACTACTGCCTCCTTAAACTGATCATATATTAGTATTATATGATTAGAAGAACAATATACCAACGTGAGTTAATATGATAAAATTGTATCAGTACCTCAAATTGGCAAGAGCAATCTACTCGGTGAATAATATTAACAATTGTATATATATTCGGAAAAGAGAAGCTCTGTCAACAATAGTCAAACAGACTATAATTACATTCATAAAATTATTTTAAAATTTTTAATTTTTAATTTTTAAAAATATAATAATTATTTTTTGAATTTATGAAGACTGCAATCATACTTGACTGCAGTTGATGCAACCCATACAACCCGTATATATTCTGCTTGATTAACAACAAGACTGTATATTTGTTCTCAGTCAGCTAGAGTGACGAATTAATCATTTGCAAAAACAAATTAAGAACAGACCATACCAAGAGGTTAAACGAAATAGCATAGATTATACCTTAGTTTGATTCCTTAAAAACTATAATATTGATAACATGTTATAAATTAGTTAGAAGTTAATTGAGACCCTAAACTTGCAAAAGAAATATGATGCCAAGAGAAGTTCTCTATTTATAGGTTCAAAAAAATAAGAGAGCTACAAAATACTTTAAGTACAAGAAACTAAAAAGTTAGAAGGTTACAAAGAATATCTTAAAGATGAAGATTACAAGTAATAAACAAAATAACATTAACCAAACTGGATTGGTTTAGTGTTATTCGATTCAACCTTCTGTGGTCCGTTGACTTCGGTCAAAGCTTCACCCGATGCTAGTGGAGACGCCTTATCAGTGTTCAGGAGATTAGTTAAGATACGCGCGAACTGTCCTGCACATCCTCGTCATCAAAAAAAAATTAAAAAATAACATTAAACATCATACTTTAAGGTGGGAGTTATTAGAATTCTAAGAGTTGAATAACTATGCATTAAGCCTTAACAAATTCCCAAAATAACCCTACATTTATAACATGTTTTTATTTATTATTATTATGATCATATATTTTTGAATTTTTTTTATTTATTTTATTTTATTTTTTGTAACGGGAGTTGTATATCATCATGAAGATTACGCTGCCCTCTCAGCCCAAGATTATCCAGCCAAACGTCTCTCATCCTATGCAATTGAATGGTTCACAGAACTCTCACAAATCCAAGCTGGAATTCTAATCCCATCTCCTCCATTTCACCAAAACCCTAAAATCCTTAATCTCAGTATCCTTCTTCTGTTATCCTTGTTCCTATCTTCAATTATCTTCAAAAAGTGAGCAAAGAAGTTGAATTGTATTGTTTGTTCTGTTACTTTTGTTAAAATCTGATGATGGGTTTTGTATTTTGCTTCTAGTTTTCCAACTAAAATGGAAGCTTTATCCATTTGAGCTTCAAATTTGGAGTCATTGAGAGTAACCCATGTGGAATCCCATCTGGGTTTCTCTAGTTTTGAGTACAAGAGGAAGTGTAGGAGAAAAAGATCCCATTTTGATCGTGCCATGTTTGCAAAAGGGAGTCCTGGTGTGGTTCTTGCTTCTAGGGAAAGATTGGGCGGTTTTAGGCATGGTGGTTTTGATCGAATAAACCCTAGATTTCATGTGGGATTAGGGTTTTCGGGTCGGGTTATGGGCCGAGAGGTTGCATTTCTTGGTGAGCGCAATGGCGGTGCTGTGAACGTGCTTGTCGGGCTGGATTTTGAGGTTGAGGATCAAATAGGTGGATACAGCATTGGTATAGAAGATTGTGAGGGAAGTGTTGAGTTATCCAATGTATGTGAGAGTGAAGGTGTTGGTTTCCATGTGATCAATGGTGTAAGGGGAAGTAACGAATCACCTTTCGATGGAAATGGTGATTCAAATGATGAGGAAAGTAATGGATGCGATGATGATGCGGGAGAGGATACGAGTATAAAAACATTTGTTCGTGAACTTGTGAAGAGTTTGCAGTTTGCGAAAACAGCAGAGGACGTTGAAGGGGTTCTCGAGGACAAGGGTCGGATATCACTTCATGCGTATTTGGGTATGATAAGACTTCTAGGCCGAGGAAAGAAGCTAGATGCAGCCATTGCTCTTGTTGAGTGGCTCAAGAAGAAGTCCAAGGAGAATGATGGGCGTGATGGACCAAATATTTTGGTTTACAATAGCTTGGCCGCCGCTGTTAAAGATTGTGGACAGTTTGAGAAATTTGCATGGCTCATGGATGATATGAGTCAGAATGGTATATCCCCTGATATTGTGACATACAATACACTGATGGCTATGTATGTGGAGCAAGGACGGTCTGATGATGCGCTTTCTCACTTCAAAGATCTTCATAACAAGGGTCTGTCTCCATCTCCTGCGAGCTATTCTACTGCCATGTTAGCCTATCGTAGATTGGAAGATGGGATTGGAGCGGTCAAGCTGTATTGTACAGTCAAAGAGAAGTTCCTGAAAGGTGAATTCGAAGGAGTTGGCAATGAAGATTGGGACACCGAGTTTTTGTCGCTTAGGGACTTTGTCGGACGTGTTTGCTACCAAGTGATACGTCAGTGGCTTTTGAGGGACTACGATATGAGCACTGATATCTTGAAACTTCTTACATATATGGATGCGGCTGGTACTACACCCAGCAAGAAAGAACATGAGCGGCTCATATGGGCTTGTTCCCGGGAACAACACTATCCGGTGGTCAAAGAATTATATCAGCGCTTGAAGAAAAATAATTGTAAGGTGAGGTTATCTGTTTGTAACCATGCAATCTGGCTGATGGGCAAAGCTAAGATGTGGTGGGCAGCTCTGGAGATTTATGAAGACATGCTTGAGAAGGGACCAAAGCCAAGCAAAATGTCATTTGAGCTAATCAAGTCTTACTTCAATGCCATGATGAACAAAGCGAGGAAGTGCGGTAAATGGAGGCAGGCAGTTAAGTTACTGAAGAAAATGGAGGAGAAAGGCTTGAAACCAGGAACTAGAGAATGGAATGTTGTTCTTCTTGCCTGCTCGAGATCAGCAGCGTCTGCTGTGGCTGTTCTAGGTTTTCAGGCAATGGTAGATCGAGGCCTCAAGCCTACGACCACCACCTATGTGGCATTGCTTAGTGCCCTTGAGAAAGGAAAACAATACAATAGGGCATTCAAGGTTTGGGAACACATGAAGAATTTGGGGGTCAAGCCAAATATCCATGCATTCACCGTAATGGCCACGATATATGTTGCACTCGGCAAGTTCCATGAAGTTGACCTCATCTTTCAAGAGATGATTTCGACTGGAGTTAACCCGACTGTTGTAATATACAATGCAATTATTTCTTGCTGTGCGCGAAATGGCTTGGAAGGTGCTGCATATGAATGGTTTGACAAGATGAGAGCTCAGAACATCTCGGCAAATGAGATTACTTATAAAATGTTGATAAAGGCCCATTCCAAGGGAACTAAACCAAACCTGGCGAATGACATGTTTCTGAGAGCACATGAAGAAGGCTTATCCCTTGCTGCAAAGGCCAATGATGCAGTCATACAATCATCAGAAACAGTTGGCGCTAGTATTGATCATAGTCTCATGGGACCTAGACCGGTGGAGCAGGAGAAAGGCGTTCGAACCCTAAAGTTACCTGATACTTGACTGACGGTCCTGGTAACATGTTAATTCCGATGTATTCGAATTTTACAATGTGGTTTTACTGTAGTTCTCATTGCCTGTGTTGCATGAATTTTGAGCAGCAACGCCTTCATCTGAACTGGTACTGCGTTGCATCAACATGGCTTTGGATTTAATAATTCGTCATATGCTTCTTCAATGTTGTTTCATATTTTGTAGAACATTTCTTTTTTTTATAGTTTTGGTTTTGCCTATGAGCTGTTGTCACTCAACATCGATTTTTACTGCCAAAAAATTGAGTCCGTTCACTTTGCTTACAGTCCATTTTGTTGTCAAGATGCATCTCTTGCATTCTAGTGTGCTCCTGATATTAGGCAATATTGCTTAACCAATAACCATAGAGTACTTAGTATCCCTGCTACTGATAGATATATTTATAGATCTCTTATTTGAATTCTGAAATCCTCCTTTATTGGACTCTACACTCACTGTAATACATACTCCTATATGATCAGATGTGCATGTAGTTAAATATGTAATCAAGGACCAATTTTGACTTCTAAGTCAAATTAACTGTCCACTATCTGGCTATATCAATTCTTTTTGGGTTCTGTTATTGGGGGTTTTACCATATGGTGGTTAAACCAGGTATGTTGTATGGAGTAGAATGTTTGCCTGGAAAGAAAGTTCAACTTAATAATATTCATGCTCTTAAATATAAGAGTGTTACGATGGATGTGTGGGGTCTCCTTGAGAGATGGTGTCTCGAACGGTAGGATTCGAGGGCGAGTGGTAGTTGCCATTATTGAGGATATATTGCGGGAAGTAAGGCTAAGATGGTTTGGTCATGTCATGCGAAGAGATCCACAAACTCCTGTAAGACAATGTGAGCTCATCGATTTGACGGGAAATAAACGGGGTAAAGAAAGACCAAAAAAAGAATTGGGACGAAGTTATCAACCAAGACCTAACCCTATTTGGACTAACAAAAAATGTTGTCATAAATTAATCTCTATGACGCAATAAAATAAGAGTGATAGGATAACTCTTAAGGTTGTCTTCAAGGTATTGTTTAAAAAGAATTCTAGCATCTTAAATTAGGATAGTTTTGGATTGTTTTTTATTGTCGAATTATGTGTCATTATTTGTTTGTTTATTTGTTTTGTTTTTTTTTTTTTTTTTTTTTTTTGAGGACATTCAAAAAAAATCTCTGTGTTGTTTCAACGGAGATAAGACTATGTATATTTCGTCCTTCCCAGATTCCCTCTATGAGGGGAAATATTGGGTGGTGGTTGTTATTGTTGTTTGTTATTCGGAGTTTGTGATTCTTCATTGTTTCTCCTATCCCAATCTATATAGATACATACAGTTTTAGGCTAGAATATAGTATGAGATATAAGTATTAGCTAATTGAGCATTAGCTTCCTCAACAATTCGTGGTTGAGGCACTCAGAACTTCTGGGTTAACATATCCCATAATATTACTATTTTCCAATATTGATCACATAGAATGATCTTGGTACTATATGTTAATTGTCCATGGACCCTGTCCAATCACGCAATCTGCTATACCAGGGATTATAAGTATGTAATCCATGTTATCTTTTATCGTCTTATTAGTATTCGACGTCGAGCCTTAAGTATTCTTGCTTCCAGCTGAAGCGAACTAATAGAGATCATGGGCCAACGTGCAACTCAAGACCATGGAGATGGTCTCAGTCTCAGTCTTCATGGAGAAAACTGAGTCAAAACCAGTAACCGTTAACCTCCCACTCTTCCCAGTTACTCCCTCAAAGTCCACTAACACATCAAGTAACTAACCAACTGCTCCTTTCCCTATATATACCACAATATCGGGACTATCTCTTCACATAATTCCTCCTAGGCACAGTTTCACTACAGCAATTGTGTCTCTCCGAAGTAGATCTGTACTGCAATAGCTATGGCTTCGTCGTTGACTGCCATTCGTGTTGCTCTTTTCGCTTTTGTGATCCTGTTGTCCGTTCATGGCTTTTTTCCTTCGGCATCCGCTTTTGAGTTCCAAGTGGGAGACCTCAAGGGTTGGTCTATGCCTCCGAAGAAGGATTCAGGTTTCTACAATGAATGGGCCTCTCGCAACAGATTCCGCCCTGGTGATACCATCAGTATGTCACTAATTTTTTCGCTTTCGTTTAATTCAACCATGTAAAATAATGTTTTCCTAGTTGAAATTCGTGTCTTTTGTTTGGTTTGCAGGGTTCTCATACAGGAAGGATTCAGTGATGGAGGTGCACGAGGAGGAGTACAAGAAGTGCAACGTGACTCAACCGCTTTACTTCTCTAACACGGGCAACACCCTCATTGAGCTGGACCGTTCGGGATCGTTCTACTTCATTAGTGGGTCAAGTGGGCATTGCCAGAGGGGTCAGAGGATGATCATTGTTGTCCTGTCGCCTGAGGAGGGCCCTGGTGGTGATACTCATGGCAAATCTACTTCTGGTGTTGTTGCCGTTGCTGCTGCTGCTGTGCCTGCGCTTGTGCTGCTCGGACAGTTTGTTATGATGTCTTTGGGGTCTATGCTCTAGACCGTGTAGTGACAATTACCGTACTGTCAGTGTGTCATAGGTTTGTGTCAAGATTGTTATTTGCGACGATTGTTTCCTGATATTGTCTATTTTATTCTGAGTTATTGTTGTCGTGGTTGTGACGGGTGTCTTGTTAGTCCATGATGGTCACGGATTCGTGTCGTGTAAGTGTGAAGATTAATTGTTAGTTTATATGATTGTTTTTTGTGTCCGCAAGACTCTTTCTGATTTCAAAATATCTGTTATCTTGTGCAATGAAGTGTCCCTTCTCAGTGTATCAATTATCTTTTCGCATTGTTTTGCAAACTTAACTACATGTTTACAGCTCCCAAAAGCCGGAATTCTATCACCCTGGTGGAAATTGTAATCTAAGAAGATGGAGCTTTAGTCTTTCTTGTTCGGTATTAGACGCTGATGAATGATTATTACGCTTTACTTCGTGCAAATTCTAGCCTTATCCGTCTTCTCTGCGTAGACCGCATACTCGATGAGTAAGCATATGGTTGATTCAACGAGGCTACTTTAATGAGTTGCTGGAGCTGGTTGAACCTGAAGAAGGTCAAGGTCGTATCAGGAAACTGAAAATTCGAACTTCGGTGTAACAATTTTTCTGAGAAGACTCGGTGAACTTTAGATGCTAGCTAGGATGCCTTGAGCATAATCAAATATTTAGTGTAAAAAAAAGATCTGACCCTTGTAAGATTTCAGTAAATTTAGCTTTATGGAAATCCTTATACGATATCAATTCATCCACATATCAATCCAACCAAGACGAGGATTCAAAACTAGTTATAGTTCTAAACCGAAGATTAAGAACTATTGTTATCGTAAAACCTTGAAACATCAAACTAAAGCTTTCTTTTCTTTCGTATAAAATAAAATTTTATTAAATTTTAAACGCCAAGTTATTAGCTTTTATTTATTTATTTATTTATTTATGCGTTTTGTTTTATCTGCGCTCTATTTCATTTATTTATGCGTTCTGTTTCGAAACAGAACGTCTGTTCTAACGTTCTATTTCATTTTTGTACTGATGTTCTGTTTTTATTTTTGATCATACGCTCTATTTTGATTTTATTCAGACGCTTTGCTTCATATTCCGACGGCATGGCCGGATTCCGACAAAAATTCCGACCGCGATGGTCGGATTCCGACGAAGATTTCGACCGTGGTGTCCGGATTTCGACGACGGTTAGATAATAGTAGGGGTTGAGATAAGTTGAGAATAAGGTTAAAGATTTAAATAATATGGATAAATTATATATTTTTGAAATTTTGATTGCTTATGTATCTTTTTGATATTTTTTTTCAAATTTTTATAGGTTTAGGTAAGTGTAATTTACCCATAGGTGCATCTTTTGTGGCTTTTTTCCCATAAATGCACCATTTCATTTTTTTTCCGTAAAAGTGCAGTTTTAAAAATCTTAACTAAAATTCACAAGATTTGATATCAATCATATCTCTCCCTAAATAGAAAACACACAACACAGTCCACCCAACAAAAAAAAACCTACTAGTGATTCACTTCTACGAATCATATCAAATCTTTCATTTTTTATTAGGTGAGATCAATTACCTTTCTATAATGATGATAATTTGGTTGCTCTTTCTCTTCTAATGCATATATTCGACCAAAATAATAATAATCCTGCTCTCATTTTCTTTCGCTAACTCGTACAACAATCTGCAATCCATGACCTGAGTACGTTCGAAGCTTGAGATGGCTTGTTGTGTGTTTGTTTTTCTTTGTCGTCTCGAAGAAGAGAAACAACAGCCTCTATATGTAAGCCTTTTCTTTTGATGTAGTACGCATTATCTTCTCCTTTTCAAACTGCTCATTAGTAGTTATTAGCCGTCACTGCATATACGCCCTTTTTTCTACTGTATGCAATCCATGGCCTGAGTACGTTCAAAGCTAGAGATTAGTTGTGTTTTTGTTTTTTCTTTTAGTCATCAAATGAAAGAAACAACAATCTCTGTATGTACGTTTTTTCTTCTGTTGTAGTACGTGTCATCTTCTTCTATTCAAGCTATTCATTAATAGTTGTTAATAGCTTCTGTATGCACGTATTTTCTTCTGTTGTACGCATCCTCTTCTCCTTTTCAAGCTGCTCATTAGTAATTATACGCTTCTCCTTTTCTTCTCGAATGATTTGTTTTCTGAACTTGTCAGATTCATTAGGTAATGGAGAAGAAGGCAGCATGACCGCGTGAGGGAGATCGTGATGAAGTTGGTTGAGAATAATGGAAACTGAGCTTAGGAAGAAAAAGGCATACGTAAAGTTTGAAAATTGAGTTGATTTTCAAAAAAACAAAAAAGAAATGAAACGAAATCTTAAGTTTTAAAAAATTGGATTTTATTTTCCGGCCAAAACTAATTTGATTTGATTGGTGCACTTCTAGAGAAAATTAAATGTATCTTGTATGTATAGGGTAATAAGATGATCAAATTGTATCTATAGATAATGGAATTCACCTTAATTTTTTCCTTCAACATCTTCCACAGAAAAAAGAAGGGGAAAAAATTTGAAGGCGACAATGATAAACCGAGACGTGGAAGTGGGTATAAACTTATAAGGATAAACGAATCAGCCAATAAGCCTCTCCTCCTCTTTCTACGACGACGACGAAGAACCCTAGAAAAATTTCCCAATTCCCCCGATTCCCACCCCATCCAAATTCACCGCCAGGGCTACCTCATTCTCTATTTTTTGTTTTCTGTTTTCTAATTTAATTCTAATTATCTTTTTTGTTGGCTAGATTTTCGTTTTTCTTTTTCAGGATTCGACGAATTGTTGCTCGTTGAAGAATCTAAAGGGTCGTTGATCGGAGAAATTCATCGATTTGAATTGTATTTGTTCGACGGTTATTCAAAGTCGGGATCTTTTTGATCGAATTAGGGTTTCCATTGTGAGTATTATTGTGCATTTGTTCGTTTTATCCCTCCATTGAAGTTCAATTTTGCTTTTTTGTTTATGGCTTTTTTTTTTGTTTTTTTTTATTAGTATCATTCAGCATGTATTTTGTGATGGGGTTTGCGACATGTCGTCAAATGTGAGATTTATGGGGCTATGCCTCATTGTGCTTCTAGGAATTGGACTTGACTATAGGGTTTCTATAGTGAGAATTAGATTGACGATGTTTGCGTGCATTCGAGAAATTTTTTGCCTTTTTGTGCAAGGAGTATCTGATTTTTATCTCACTCGTTTGTGTTTATGGGAATGTTCAGTATGACCTTAGTTATATGAATCCAGGAAGTTCTAAAGGAAGAGAGTTGATTGTGCTTGTTATAAATTAGTCGGAGTAGGATTAGATACATTTGGAATAAAGGGTGCAAAGTAACCTTGCTTTGAGAGGAGTGATACTGTCGTTTGAGAGGAGTGATACATTGCATTTGCCTCAATGATGTTTTTGGTATTTAAACTGGTCATGAAGTTGCATTGTAGATGATATAGTATTGACGTTCAGCTACACGCTTTTGTTTATTATTGAACTGTTTGAGAAAAGCATACAATTAGGAAAATACGTCTTGACTGTTTTGGAGTTTCATCCCGATTATGATTTATCATCATGGTATGATACCTAAAAGCATGCATAAATTTGATGTTTAACAATACGAAGTCTGTAACCTGCCTTCTTCCTTTCGATTCTTGCCTTCATTTAATATTTTCCCCTTCCAGCTTCACGGGTTCCTGATTTAGGTTTTGAAGATTTCAATAGTTTAATGACTTCTATTTTTTTCTTGATCTCCTTTGGTGATTCAATGTAGGTTGATTTCAGAATTATTGCAATCCCTCATGAAGCCATCAACATATCCAGTTCTGAACAACCGTCCAATCGACCAGTGGAAAGTCACCGAATTGAAGGAAGAGCTAAAAAGACGAAAACTGACTACAAGGGGATTGAAAGATGAACTGGTGAGGAGGTTGGATGAAGCCATTCGTAGTGAGAATGAAGTTGTTGAGGAAAAAGTTAATAATGGAGTCGATGATTCACATCCAACAACTGAACATATAGTGGTTGAGTTGGAGCCTGTGGTTGATGAAATTACAGGTCCTGGATCTGAATCAACCACCACTACTGATTCCCAATTGGCTAATGCCTCAACAGATCACTCGAATACTGAAGATGGGACTTTGGGTGAAACACCAACTGTTAATGGTAATGATGGCATGCCACCTCTAGTTGAGGACCCAATCCAAAATGAAGAGGCATTGGCAGATGTTCAAGCTGAGGGAAATGACGTATCTGTGACGCCCATCCCAGCAGAGGTAGTCAATGGGTTGTCTGATAACTTGTCCTATGAAGCGTCTTCTGGAAGTCCATTATTTCATTTTAGTGGGTTAGAGAAGGAGCATAAAAATTCGGGGGCTGTACAGGTCTTGGATGATGAGAAGCCGTCAGTCAAGGACGAGAAGCTCGACTTACCCGACACAGCTGTTCAGGTATCTGAGGTCACCACTAGTTTAGAGTTTCAAGTAAACCATGATTCTATTACTAGCGATCCTATCTCTGTTAACGAAATAAATGATCTAAAGGATGATATAACTGCTGATGATGTTAAATTAGAACTTGAGGCTAAGCCTGAGATGGTTCAACCATTATCCGATGATGTAGCTCCAAGTGGTGGTGAATCACTTTCTGTGGAGTTTGAGAAGCAGCGTGAGGATAAGGTTCCTGTCGAACAGGCTTGTAGCAACACTGCAGATATAGAAATGAGCGAGAGATATACTCTTGCTGAATTGGGTTCCCCTGAGAAACTAAATTTAGATAGAAGTTCTGGTGATAATTCCATGGAGGAGGATGCTTCGGAAAGTAAACAGCTCGACTCTACTTATGAGTCTGTCGGGGAGAAGAGCGTAGAAACTGAGATGTCTGTAGTGAAGGAAGAAAGTAGCGTCGATGCTACACATGAGAACTTATCAGTAGCGAAGAATAATAGTGTTCAAGGTGAGAAGAAAGATGGCTTTGTTGCTGGCACAGAGAAGAGAAAACTACCTGGTAAGTATGGATAGAACTTGTGTAACCAAAGCTGTGCAGCAGCAGAACATTTGTGTGGATTGCTTTTCACAAAACTTATTTTTCTTCATTAGTTTTCTTCAAGAATATCCCAAAGATAACCTTCCAGTTTTTTCTCTTCAGATAATGCAGTTTATGTTATTGAGCCATCAAAGAGACAGCGCAGATGGAATACAGCAAAAAATGTGAAGGCAGTGGAGACTGACTCCGTCACTGCCCTTTCGTTGAACATAACCCAGGACATTTTACAACATTCTTCTCCGAAGAGCTTGTCTTTGTCCAGCTCTAATTCAGGCCACGATACACCCAAGGAACGAATTGGTAAGTTTGGTTTCCATATTCAATTGGTGATCCATATCGACATCAATTTTAGCATCTGATTTGTTCTCTTCTTCTCTGAAGTTCCGCCCCCTACAAGAAGTCCTTCTAATTCGCTTCGGATTGACCGCTTCCTGCGTCCTTTCACTCTCAAAGCTGTACAAGATCTGTTAGCCAAAACTGGGACTGTAACCGGTTTCTGGATGGACCAAATCAAAACACACTGTTATGTTACGGTATTATTTCTTCCCCTCTTGTCGTCTGACTCATCTTTGTGAATTTCGAAAAATACTAAAGTCTGATATTGTTTCCTGTAAGTCAGCTTGTAACTGTGGCTTTGCTTTGTGTTTTGTGCAGTACTCGTCGGAAGAAGAGGCCGTGAAGACACGTGATGCATTGTACAATCTACAGTGGCCTCCAAATGGTGGGCGCCTTTTAGTAGCGGAGTTTGTTGAACCTGATGAAGAAAAGCTGCGGCTTGAGCCTCCGGTGCCTCAGCCTCCCACCAAACCAATTGTAACCGGCCCTGCTGCTCCAGTGCTACCTGCAAAACCCTCGTTGGCACCACCTCGTATACCAGCTATCAAACCGATGCAACCACCAGCAAAGCCGGTACCAGCAAGGGGTTTGGTTCCTTCTCGTCCGGATGCGGTCCCTGAGAAGATAGATTCTCCGATTGTCACCTTAGACGATCTATTTAGGAAAACAAAAGCGACTCCTCGGATCTACTACCTGCCTCTGACGGATGGACAAGTATCTAGCAAAATCAGAAACGGAGTCTAGGATGACGAGACATTAGTTTGCATCATACTTGTTCTCCGGTGGTTCTCTTTGCTTCAATTTGTTTCTCTTTGTGCAGGTCCGCTCGCTGCTGGGAGTTGTCAAAGGTAAGTCTTGCTCTTTCGCGAGGCCTTCAGCGGCATTAGTCCTCGCGTAGTTAGGACTCAGGACAACCTTTTTTGTGTCGATAATGAGGTCCATTGTTATTTCGGACCTTGTTTTCAATGCATGACTCTTGTTTTTGTACTAGATCAAATTTTAGAATGTCTTGACTTGTTTGCGAATTGGAGCTTTGACATGCTCAGCACCAATCGTTTTCGGCATCAGGGTTTGTTGCTTTGTGTTTGCTTTTCGCCTTAAACCATTACACACATCGTAAACGTTTTGAGGCGAAACAAGGATATTCAGTTTGTTGACAGTTAATTGACAATGTCTGCAATTTTTTATGACAGTTAATTGACAATTTATGACATTTAATTGACAATTAGTATCAAATAAATTTTTTAATGTCAAATTATAAAAATGATTAATCTTGTTCAACATCAAGGACATACTCTTGCAACCTTTTCCTGTCAACATTGTCACGAAAAGACATGAGACATGAACATCAACTTTTCGCCTTATCTTACCCTGGAGAAATAAAATGGAAACCTGAAGCGTATTAAGGCTATTTGAAATATGACTAATGAAAATAACAGTAAAAATTATCCATTAATAATAGTATGAGTCAGTATTAAAAAAAATTAAAAAAGACAAAAACCAAAAAATAAAAATAAAAAACAAATTTATCTATTTTTTAGTTCATTATGACAATTAATTGATAATTTTTATTGTTTCTTTTTTCCGTTTGAAATATAGGGTGCAGCCCTTTTTCAACATGGCTTCATTGCCATTGAGAAAGGGATACCATACAATCACTTTTACCCCAGAGGTGATAACTGGGCGTTTAACACCAATAATTGGCGTGAAATTGGATCACATCAAAGGAGCAAATTATGCTTTGAAAAAGAACTGCTTCAGATATTGCAAATATGCGACCACATTATATAAGTAGTACAGTATGTGAGTTGTTAAGAGGTATCTGCAGTCAATCCTAAAAAAATCCTAAAACTACTCTCCTATAATATGAGTTCACTATTTCTATGGTTTAGGTAGTTAATTCAAATATCTTAGAGCAAAGTCCAATGGAATATTATAGCAAATCTTTAATTTATTTCACTCCTACGGATGTGTTTTTAATAGGTAAAAAATTGACTTTGGTTATATCCCTTGTTATATTTGACATTAGATTTGACAATGTCATTCATGCAAATTGGGGAATTAAGTGACAGTATATACAGAAGATAAGTGTAAACGAGATGAAAATGTTAAGGTGGATATGTGGACATATAAGAACAGATAGGATGTGAAATGAAGTTATCGGATAAAAGGTGGGTGTGGCTTTAATAAAAGATAAGATGAGGGAGTCACGATTAAGATGATATGGTCATGTGAAACACAGACCAGTCACAACTTCTGTTAGAAGATGTGAAGTTTGGACGTTAGCACATGTCAAGAGAGGACGAGGGAGACTTAAAAAGACCATGAGAGAAATCTTGAAATATGATATGGCCTATCATAATCTTACAGAAGATGATGTACATGACAGATTGAAATGACGTCGTCATATTCATGTAGTCGATCTCACTTGATAGGATAAATGTTTGATTTGTTATTGTTGTTTATTCACATAAATTGGGGATTAAAATCAAATGAAAAAAAGATATTATGTGGCTACATCCTCACCTCTCATTAAATCATATTATTAAACTATAGTCGTTTACAGTTGGAGCGATATTAGTTAATTATAACAATTTTTCATTATCCATGATTAAAATATAAGTATGCCTATGTTTTAAACGGCTATCCCTATTGGACATGTTCTTAGGAGTGGTAGTTTTCCTTTTAAGTGTATATCTTGTCCTACCAGGAAAATGATACCTAATATTTGAGAAGTACATGACCAACTAGTGCGTAACAATTTTACAAAATTATATCAATGACTTTGAGTTGAAGTGAACAACGTAAATTATGTTTTATTATCTAACGATAATTTTAGGAAAAATTAATTTTTGAGCATCACATATGCATCGACAAATTTATTAGATCAAACATTTAGAACTAAACAGTGCCAGTGGGAATGCATAATTTGTGTGAGCAATTGCAAGCACAACTTTGAAACACTTCCTTCGTCTCATAATATATGTAATATTTTTTTAACTGTAAAATGTATTTGTAATTTTTTTTAACAAAATTTTAATTTAAAAAATATCAAATCAATCATGTTTTATTATAATATACTCATTATTTTATTTCTCAATTTTTATTGTAAGTCTCATTATTTTAAATATATATTTTTTTTTTAAATTATAAAAAATTCAATACATACATAAAATTTTATATTGAATTAAATGAAATGCGTTTTCATTTTCCAGTTTGTAAAAGACGAATGAGAATAGACGAGACCGCCATTTTATGCGACCCCACCGCCACCCCAATTCAGACATGCCACCAAATCATTGAATAGTACACTTTTGTAATTGAAATTTGAAAAGCCATTGAAAGGGTAAAAAACGATCTTAAGCTTAATCAACAAATCTATTAAAGTGTATAGTGCTAAATAGGGATTTCTTTTTTGTTGGTTAATTGGATCGATATGGGCTTCTTATGTTGGATGAATCTAATCAACTTCTCCAATTTTTAAGTGGGACGAAAACACAAGTTGTTTTTATGGGTCCACAAATTACTCATTGAAGACAGCATCATACTCTCTTCATCTCATAATTTTTACGATCATATATTTTTTAAAATATTTTATTTTTATTTTTAATGATATTAAAAAAATTTAAATTGGTTTAAAATTAAAATTCATAACTTAATCTATCATTAATATCATAATAATTTTATAAAAAATGATGTTTGAATATATTAAATTACACTTCAAACCCCGTGCTGTTACAAAATGTGTGAAACAAAGGGGGTAGTTCATCGAGGATGTCAAAATAAAAAATATTATATTTTTTTTAATCCCATAATGAATATAATATTTATTTTTTTAGGGTCGTTTCAAAATAAATATAATATTTTTCTTTTAGAAAAGTTTTTGACATAATAAAATATCAAATCGTTACAATACACTTTATCAACTCCTCTTTCAACTGTTGCAGTAAACCCCACTATCACTAAAAAAACTTTTTCTTTATCAAAATTCACACAAATTTAACTTATATAAAATTTCATGTCGGATCAATTATTATATTTGTTATAATCATCTCTGAATTTCACGTGATGAATTAAGTCAATCTCAAAATCCATCAATAAAAAAAATTATTAGAGAGAGTGTAATTAAGGAAGAAGGGAGTACGAACGTTTCTTTTTGGTGACAATTTCATTGAGACAGAACAGTATCGCTCATGGGCTTGTGGACCCAAGAATGAATGGGGCCATGGTAAGTCCAACCAAAAACGAACACAGGCTTCAGAAGATAAGTCGACCGCACCCAGCGTGCAACGTTTTTACCAAGACAAACGGAAAAAAATGAAAGGAAAAAAGGGAAAAAAGGAAAAAAAAAAAAGCAAATATCTGACTCTGAGCTTATGTGACTGGTGGTTCTGTGGGCCCTTATCGGGTTCATGGGCCCCACATCCGTAAAAAATATTTAGAAAGTCAATCGAATTTTTCTTTCCCAGTGGATGCGATGCTGACTCAAAAGTGGAAAGCATCGCTTCACTTGTTGACAACAAAATGACAAAAGTGGCCTACAAATCAAACAAATGGTCTTAAAACAAAAACCAAAAAACACAAAAAAAATAGAAAAAAGAGTTTTGTGTTTTTTATCCTCTTATCATGATATTCAAGATCCCATTTTCAATGAACAAATTGTGTATATCAGTGTGAAGTTTCTCACAATCACGACATAAGTTTCTTAAAAATGAATTATTCTGAATGGCATGTTACAAAAGGTACATCCAAAAATGAGCACTTTTTCTTTTAATTGACAAAGAAATTCATGTCTATATTGAATCTTATAAAAATCACTTATTTTTTTTAATTGTGTATTAAAAATAAATAAGAATAAAAGAGAAAAAATGATAGTTTTTTTTTCCAATAATTGAAGTACAAGATAAATCCAGGATACCCAACCAAAAATGGTTCACAGGAGCCTGATAAAATAAGATCCACTCAGGGATCAATAACCACAAAATCAAAACAAATGTCAATTAATCATAGGAAATCAAACAAAAATTAAAAGCTTCGGTATATACACCACTTCACGAGAAATCCTCCGAAGTTCCTGTATGCATCATCAAATTAGATATCATCATATATTGCCGCAAATGTCTCAATCCTTCGACTTGTACCCTTTCAACCATCTCTTTAACCTCTCCTTCGGCATCAACAGACGACTTAATCAAAAACTTTTGATCCCTTGCTTCTTGGCCATCTCTCGAACTTCCCAATCCTTAGACAATAACCTTATACAGTGAGATGAATTAATATAATATAAATTAAAAATATTGATAATTTTATATTAGAATAAAAAATAATAAAAAAAGCTGAGTTGTTGTTTGTTATTCTTGTCGTGTGTATTGGAAAATCAGCATTGATCCTCTTTTCTTTTTTTTTGGTGGGGGAAAATGAGTATTGATCCTTTTTATCTTGCAAGTAGTATTAAGAAAAATGAGCATAGCTTTCCGATTTTCTATTTATAGTTTCTATTTGTCTTCGATAGTTTCCTTCTGTATTTTTGGTAGGTTTCGTCATTGTTTTATTAGGGTTTTTGGGGAATTGAATGAAGTGCGAACGTATTCTCTTCCAAAAATTGTCATGGTATCAGAGCATTGATCCAATCTGTCTACGAACTGTCTCCCTTGTAACCTGGTGTGTCGCCCTCTTCAGCCCCTGCAGGTCTACTATCGAAGCGTTCAGAGCCCTTCTTTGTCGCTCGTTGCTGCTATCTAGTATTGGTGTGAGAAGCCCGCTGTGATTGTCGCTAATTCCCTAGCAGCTCGTCGCTTGATTGCATCATGACTGCAGAGAATAACAAGACCTCAACATATTTGGTCATGGACCCAACTTCGCTATATTACTTGCATCCATCCGCATGTCCAGCTATGGCTTTGATGAAATTTGAGTTGAAAGGGAAAAATTACCAAGCTTGGGAACGAGCTGTTCATCTACCCCTTAAATCCCAGAATAAAATTGGTTTCATTGATGGAACTATATCGAAGTCGAAACAGACCACTTCTGAATATGTTCTTTGGGAAGTTGTAAACTCCATGTTGTGCTCTTGGATGGCAAATTCGTTGGATCCAACCATCCGTACAACTGTTTCTCGCATTACTGATGTGCATTCCATGTGGGAGATACTAAAGGCTCGTTATTGAATTAAGAATGGGCCTCGGATTTACAAGCTGTGGTCTGACTTATCGGTCACTAAACAATCCGGAACCTCTGTTATGTCATATTATACTAAGTTTCTGCCTATGTGGGAAGACTTGACAATATTATCTCCTGCTGATCTATGTGATTGCAAGGGTGCAACAAAGATCCCAAATTGGTTTGAGAATCTGAAAACTTATCAATTTTTGATGGGACTTGATGAATGTTATTCAACTCTTCATTCTCAGCTTATTAATACAGATCCTTTGCCTGATTTGGACCGAGTATATGCTATGATCGTGAAAGAAGAAAGCCATCGTTCAATCACACGTGGTAAAGAAGAAATCTCAACCGTTGGTTTTGCTATTCAATCTTCAGCCGGAGGTGACAACCATGGATCCGATCTTCTTAAACTGACTACATCCCACACGCAAGGGGGACGCCCGCTGTGCTCCTTTTGCAACAAACAGGGCCATACATATGACACTTGTTATGCTAGACTCGGATGACCACAAGGTCGTGAGCGAGGACGAGGCCGGGCGAGGTCGTGGTCCAGGAATAACATCATCAACCACATCAGGTCAGCCTCTTGGTCAGCCCATAATTGCCGCAGCTGCACAAGTATCTCATGATGGGTCTCCGCCACCTGCTCAAACAACAAAATACTCCGACTGGTCCTGGACTTTCCAACGAGCTGGCACAACGTCTCATTTCCTTACCAGAGACAACTCCAGTAGCCTCTGATAAATTATCTGGTAAGATGCATACTACTTTTTCCGTTCAGTGGTTGATAGATAGTGGTGCATCTCACCACATGACAGGAGATTTATCTATTCTTGTGGATGTGCACGATCTAAATCCATCTCCAGTGGGATTACCGGACGGTGTTCAAATGTCTGCCGTCAAGACAGGAAATGTTCGGCTACATTCAGGACTGATTCTTCGTGATGTACTTTATGTTTCAAATTTATGTGTCAACTTAATTTCAGTTAGACGTCTAATATCTGAATCTGATTGCATTGTGACGTTTTCCTCTAGTATATGTGCCTTACAAGACCGCATTACGAGGAGCCTGATTGCGGCGGGTGAGCTACGAAATAGGGTCTATTATTACAAGCATGTGACAGAGGATTCAGTATTGTCTACTCTTCTGTTCCTTGGCACCAACGTCTGGGTTATCCGTCGAGTTCTGTTCAATCTTTATTTCCTTTCCTTAGCAATAATAGCAGCAGGAATGAGGATTCTCGTTAGTTATGTGAGGTCTATTGTCGGGCTAAACAAACTAGAGGCGTTTTTTCAGATGGTGATAATATAGCAACTGATACTTTTCAGTTAATACATTGTGTTATTTAGGGTCCATATCTCACATCTACGTTGACTGGTGCACATTATTTCTTCCAATTGTTGATGACTATAGTCCTTCTGTTTGGGTGTACCTTATGCTGGATAAAAGTGAAGCTGGAAGGTTGGTTCAGAATTTTTTTGCTATGGCGAAAACTCAGTTTCACAAGAATGTGAAAACCGTTCGCAGTGATAATAAACGAGAGTTTCTGATGAAACAATATTATGCGGAGCATGGTATATTTCATCGAACAAGTTGTGTTGATACCCCGCAACAGAATGGACGGGTTGAGTGAAAACATCGGCATATATTACATGTTGCACGTGCCTTATATTTTCAAGCCAGTTTACCCATAGAGTTTTGGGGTGAATGTGTTCTTGCGGCTGCACATCTCATCAATCTTACTCCTTCTGTCGTTCTTAATGGTTTGACTCCTTATGAGAAATTATTCGCTTCTCCGCCCTCTTATACACATCTTCGTGTCTTCGGTTGTTTACACTATGCCCATAACAAGCCACGGGTAAAGGATAAATTTGCTTCACGAGGACGACGTTGTGTATTTCTTGGGTATCCACATGGCACGAAAGGCTGGCGAGTATTTGATCTTGAGACCCAAGAAGTGTTTATTTCTCGAGGTGTGATATTCGACGAAACTGTATTTTCGTTTGCTACTTCATGTAGCATTGTTACTGATGGTTCTTTCTCCAGAACAGATTCTCATGATACGGACTCGCATTGGCTTTCTAAAGCTCTTCCAACAGCATGTCACGATGATGCTATTACGCCAGCTTCTTCCCCTAAGTCCATTTCTCGCAACGAGCAGCCTAACAACACAACTCTTATTACTGATTCATGCTTGCCATTATCCAGCCCAGTAACAACAAACCTTTGCGGACTCAGACATGTCCTCATCCTCTAATATAGAGGGGGCGTAATGACGGGTGGTTCAGTCAGCCCTCCTTCTACAGCTGAATTGGGTCGTGGACATCGAGAACGTTGGCCTCCAGCTTATCTTAAGAATTACGTCTGTCACTCAGCTCGACTCTTTGACCCCATTCCATCCTCTTCCGCTCCATAGCACTCCTCAGGTACGCGGTATCCTTTAGCAAATTATATCACCTCTGTAAATTTTTCATCTACCGATACAAAATTTTTGGCTACAGTAACAGCTGGGGTGGAACCTCGTACTTACTCTGAGGCTATGCATGACCCCAAATGGCGTGAGGCTATGCGTCTCGAAATTACAGCTCATGAAAACACAGGTACATGGAGCATTACAAATCTTCCACCTGGAAAGAAACCCATTGGTTGTAAAAGGGTTTACAAGATTAAATATCATTCTGATGGTACCATTGAGCGATATAAAGCTCGTTTGGTAGTTCGTGGCGATAATCAGGTTGAAGGCTTTGATTACAACGAGACGTTTGCTCCAGTAGCAAAGATAGTTAGCGTCCGTCTGTTCTTAGCTGTTGTCGCAATCAAAAAATGGGAAAGTTATCAGATGGATGCCAATAATGCATTTTTACATGGCGACTTAAATGAGGAAGTGTACATGCGGCTACATCCTGGATTTTCTTCTTCTCATCCGAACAAAGTGTGCTGCCTGTACAAGTCTCTTTATGGTCCACGTCAGTCTCCCCGTAACTGATTTGCTAAACTTGCATCTGCTCTTCGCTCTTATGACTTTCTTCAATCTCTTGCAGATCATACACTCTTCACTTATCAACGCGACACTGTTCTCCTTTGGTGTTGGCATATATTGATGATCTTTTGCCTATTGGAAATAACTCCGAAGCATGCTCTATATTCAAGTGCTACTTAAATAATTGCTTTTAGCTTAAAGATTTGGGTCCAGTCAAATATTTCCTGGGTATCGAGGTCGCTCGTAGCCCCGAGGGTCTATTTTTATCTCAACGAAAGTACACGTTGGATATTTTAGCTGAGGCGGAAAAAACTGCTGTCAAGCCCGTCCCTTTTCCCATGGAACAAAACCATAATGTTGCGCTCGCTACTGGACCATTACTTGATGACGTCCTACGCTATAGACGTCTTGTTGGAAGACTCGTGTATTTGACTATTACACGTCCAGACATTTGTTATGTTGTTCATATCCTGTCCAAGTTTTTGCAATCCCCAAGACAAGAGCATATGGATGCTGTTGTTCGTGTTCTTCGCTATTTAAAAGGTACTCCGGGACAAGAAATTGTTCTCCGTGCTGATAGTTCTTTACAGATTTATGGTTATTGTGACTCTGATTGGGCTAGTTGCCCTCTCACGTGTCGCTTTCTCACTGGTTACTTCAGCACAAATTTATTCGGTTCACCTTTCTTTCCTGGATTGACCATTTTGAGCTACTACAGCATATGTTTGAAAACTTGCTTTTTTTTATGCCAAGGTAGATGAATTAGAGAAAGCTATTGCTGTAACTTCAAGGGATCCTTCTCGGTACAGGACCGATGAAGTTGAGCTTCAAAGCCGCAGAGGACGGACAAAAAAGGCTCGGGAACAGGTACATTCACTCCTGTTATGTTGAGATACCTGAACTGTGTCATAAGACAATGGTCAATGGAGAATATGCGATAGTCGACATTTGTTACACATCTGAGCTATAGTTCCTAATATTAGCTCCACTGTTCACTGTATTTTGGGATGGACAGAAAGAGCTCTTGATATATAGTAGTTAATTAGTTCTACTTCGCTTGATTATGCATATTGCATCCAAGTTTCTGATAATGTTTTCCCTTGAGAAACTCAGCAATTGATCTCAATGATGGATGTGGGTGCAACTGTGAAAATGGAGCCAGGTAGGAAGTGTTAGTGTGCACTTGAGGAGAATGAGTTTTGAGGATATTAGAAGAGCATGGATGAGGAGAAAAGAGTTGGAGATGAGAATGACATGGAAAAAACAAATTGCAGATGCATATACTATTCTAATAGTTGGAATATTTTGTCAGGTAGGCACCATCAAGGAAGCTTTATCAACTGGAAAGGCACCGAACAGTCGAGATTATGCTAATATGAGAGGAATGCACACAGAACTGGTTAGACACTCAGGGGATTCTACTCGACAGGTAGATACGTCCAACCAATATGCGCAAGATGATGATGATTTTATGGTATCGGAGTCAGATAGACAGTTACTCCTTATAAAGTATTTAATCTTCACTCAGCTATTATCTTTGTATTTCCAGTTCCTGTGGGATTGACAAATAAAAGTTCAACGCTTGCGATGTTTTATGTGTTCTTTTCTCAGGCAACAGGATGAGGAATTGGATGAACTCAGTGCAACTGTTCAGAGAATCGGAAATGTTGGACTAACCATTCACGATGAACTGCTTGCGCAGGTTAATATCCTATGGTGCAATTCACATAACTAAAAGAGATTGATCCATGATGCAACTCATATTGAGAAGTTGCTCTATGTTTTTCATTACCCTTGTCATGTTTAATGCTTTCTTTGTGGATCGTTGAATATCAGGATTCACGCAGCGAGACCACCTGAGTTGTTTCATTTTTATGCTTGAGTTGGATATTGTTTTACTTTATGCTTCCAACGAAGGCATTCTGAATTTCTTATGATATAGATATATTTTGTGGTCACAGGAGAAGATCATAGATGAATTAGGCATGGACATGGACTCGACTACTAACCGTCTGGACTTTCTTCAGGTTATTGCTATGCATTTTTCTCTCAAATACCTCCTAGTTAGTTTTTCCATTATCTATACAAGTTTTACTGGCTTTTTATGTTTTTTTTTCCCCATAATTTTTGTTCTGAGTTGTTTAATAGCAATAGTTTTTCTTTCATTCCTTACTGGCTTTTTCCGACTGTTTAAGCTTTCCCTGAATGGTTCTGGGATTAAGTTGCTCTCATTCTGGGTTACCCGAAATCAAAACAAAGACTGCGACTGCTCATTGATACCAAGTCTCAACTACAGAAAACGCTTCCTGCTTCATGGTTCCTTGAAAACTCCATTTCGCTCTGTCGCAGAAGAGTGGTTTATAAACTTTTGAGTCCATGAGTAACGAGGATCTTCATTTTCTCGTCCTTTTGCAGAAAAAGGTCAGCAATGTCATGAAGAAAGCCGGGGCGAAAGGCCGAATTCTGATGATGCTGGCCCTGCTGGTCTTGCTTATCATCCTGTTCGTGCTAGTGTTCTCGACCTGAAATCCATGCACCTTGAGCCTGATCCCAAGAATGCTACGGAATGGTGCTTCAAATAAAATCATTAGGACGTGAATCGAAGACCCATTAGTTCTCAACTCATTGCTCCGTTGAATCAACGAAATGAGATAGAAAAGGGATATTCTGTGTGCAGATTCTTTATCATGTACCTGCCGGTCGAATTAAAATGAATTGCATGACCATTTAGGTTTCTATCCATGGCAGTATCACACTGTTTTCTCCATTTCGCAGCTCCCTCCATGTTCTGTATCTCTTGTGGACGACAGCATGCTGATTAACCGCAAACAACTACAGTACTATAATGTGTTCAGCATGGCTAGGTCCGACTGTTTCGGTAAGGTATCTGTAAGCGCATCCACGAAGATATTGATCACGGCATTCATGAACTAGCAAATTATGAAGTAGAAGCCATTCAGAACTCTCTTGAAATAATCAGGTCTATTATCCACGATGATCTAAACCAGAGCTTGACAAATGTCGGAATTACGTCTCTTTGCTATGAAATCATATCTCCTGATTTGAAATGACCCGTCCAAGAATTGCATCGTATAAATACAATCTTTTCTTAGACGTGATTCGTAAAAAAAATGTATACCTCCCTTTCTTGATATAGATAAAAAAAAGGTGATGCGTCAATAAGTGTTTGTGCTTAATGCACACTCCTTGGTGCATCCTCTGAAAATCTCCATGTAAGTACTTTATAAATCGAAAATAACTATTTACTATTCAACATCAACCAATATATAGAAGTTTCAGTGGAAGTGCACAAAGAAGAGTGTATCAACTATCGACACAAACAATGACGGAGGTAGGAAGTTTCGAGTGGGGTGACTCGCCCCACTGGGTTTCTATAAATCGAGGTTAGTTATACAATTAAATGCAGACAAATATCAAAGTCCAACCTAGCCTAGTAGCCTAGCATGATCAATGATGTTGCTTTCTGTGGGTTAAACCTTGTCTGCCGCAGTACGTTTTTACAATGTTTATTTTTTCATTCTTCTTTTTTCATGTTTCATTTTTTATTCTCGGATAAATTTTAATGTAGTTTTGCTCATGGTGTATTTCTTTCTTTCTCATATTAGTTTGTATTTTCAATTTCATTTTTTTCTCTTTTACTCCATCTTAAGGGTGCAAGATGCATTGAATGCACAGTATGAATATTTCAAATTCCAATTACTGTAGTTGGATCTGACTTGATTCTGACTCGATTGACGCTTGATTTACTGGATCTGGACGTATAAAGATGGAGGAAGAACCCCAACATTTAACCAAAGGGGATATTATTGGCACCCCTCTATCACTGAACACACATCCTAATAAGAAGGGCCATCACTCCCTTCGCTCTAAGAATATATCCCGTCGTTTGCAAAAAAAACTTGATATGACATATAGATTTCTAAGAGGCTATAGTTAACTTTTTTTTAGACTCGTTTAATACTCTTTAATCTATAATATGTTTTTACATATCATTTTTTTATAACATATATGAACAAAGTTAATTCTATTTGTTTTTATTCAACTAGCATATCCGTCCTCTCATCTTGTTTTCACTTACTTTTGCAAATGAGCTTTTTTTGCTCTCAAAATTAACATTCTTCTATTTTGCACGGCTTCTGTTTTACATTTTCATACAACACTGATACTTGATTTTGGTCTTCTTCTTGTTATTATCGGAGTGGGTTTGTTTGTCATTGATGCTATTTTTAAGTTTTGCAATAGTTTGAAAAATTCTTATTGTATAATATTTACATACTTTCTAAACTAAAAGCCATTTGGTAGTATTTATTAATCGTCAATATATATTCCTCTCCACTAACTCAATATCCTGATTTCGTCACTGAACACAAAGAAGCGTGTATTATTCTTCAATGGTTATGTTCAAACTTAATATGCCTTGCCTCCTATGTTCGAGCACATATTGTTCAAAATCAACCTTTGAGAAACTTGTCCCGATCAATATTATGTATGAGATCTTGATTATTAAATAATAGGAATATTGGATCCATATGTGGGTGGATTGTGGCTCGAAATCGCAATTTAGAAACAAAAAATTGCTATTTGGAAACTACAAAGGAAACGCTACGGCCTGAAGCGTTGTACACATGGCCTAAAGCGCTACGGTCATATTTACCATAAATTGCATTTCTCCCTCGATGGCGACAAAACCCCAAAAAATCACAAAATCACAATCTTCTAAAATTCGTTCCATTGTTCAACCTCATCATTTATTTTAGCTAAATTGTTTACTATGTGCTACGTTTAAATTGTTTGATTTATTATGATTTTTGGAGTGATTTTGATTATGCTAGAAATTGAACTGTTCACGGCCTGTTTTTATATATATATAAATAAATTAGAGTTAATTTAATCACTGTGCAATGTAAATCGCAAAATGATTATTAGATGATTAGAATCAAACTTTGTTAACCCAATGCAAATCGTAATATAAAAATGGGAAAATCTAAGTTGAAATGAGCTTTGATTGTTTTGATGTGTTGCAAAAAAACTTGTTGCATTTAAAAAATCGTACATGTTAGTTGCAAAGAATGATGAGTTAGATAGGATTCGTACGTAAATGTTCATGGGAGCAAAATGGTTCCCTAAGACGATGTTAGGTCTTTATTTTTTAAGCAAACGATCTAAATATACAAAAATCCAAAAATATTCACAAAAAAATTGTAACGCCTTCGACTTTCCGCGTCGGAAGACACGTGAGCATTATGCCGTTACGGATCCGTCCCGTGACAAGGCTAAACAAACCGAATGGGTTTTAGGATACAGAAGTCAAGGAACCATAAACAGTAACCGAATACCTGTTTAGTTACAACATTTAAGTGGGAGCTATGCAGATCGTTTATTACATTTAAACGATATAGACATCTGATTTGTCATAATATCCAAAGTACATGGATTCATCTATATACAAGCAAACTCTCTCTAAGAGCCTTCAGGTGCTGCTGAGGGCATACCTGCAATTGAAAAACATAACCGTGAGCTAATGAAGCTCAACAACCTCAGGTGTATGAATCCCAATTACA
>JAOVYX010005842.1:0-37062 GCA_035668315.1 Drosera spatulata | reverse complement strand
TCTCTCTCTCTCTCTCTCTCTCTCTCTCTCTCTCTCTCTCTCTCTCTCTCTCTCTCTCTCTCTCTCTCTCTCTCTGAAGCACTGAGAAGCAAAATAGGTTGTCAGGTTCCATAGGAAGGAGTCTGGGGTGAGGCAAAGATGGATGGAGCAAGATAGCGTAAAACAGAAGCAAGAAGTTTGTTAGAGGATAATCAACCAAGAAATTTGTAAGCAAGAAGTTGTCCAAGGCAGAGACGACGAAGAAGTCATATTATTCCTGATTTAAGAACTCTTAGCCCAAACGTTAGAGTACAAGAAGATGGAGAAATTCTAACTTGAAAAAGAAAAAAAATTAAGAGTTCAATAATATAATCAACAGAAAATGTACCATTACATCTCTAACAAATTCTCAAGTGAATTTTGTACCTAAGCATATAAACCAGAGCAAGATTCACATAAGAAATGGTTTCCTTCCCATTTTTTTATTCAAGCATTAACGCTCTAAAACCCAAGGGAATACACTTGCAATGTATTGAAACAATCATCCATCAAAGATGGCAATGCATTGATCACAGGTCAAGAATGGCGAGATGATCTATGCACAAATAACAGCAATGAAGCCACAATACTAGAAACATCCAGCCCATACAACGAACTAGCCAGCAATGGTTATCGCTTAACCTAACAGCACGCATTCGCCTTCTCCAAATAAGCTAGAGAAAGAGTAAGACGACCATTATCCAAAGATGTCAATACATTGATTATCGATCAAGAAAAGCAAGAAGATCAACGCAAAAACGGCAACAACCAGAACCACAACACCAGCAACATCCTGTACACAGAAACAACTCCACGGCAACACCGATTTCATTGTAACTCTTCAACAACACACACAAACTGCAACCACCGAACTCTTCCAACCGAACATCGTTTCTCACAATCAGAACATCCGAACTCAAACAGAAGGAAACGAACAATACCTGCACGAAAGAATCATCCATCTTGAGCTCGCGCAGAACCGCTTTCCTCAACTCCGAGATCGAAACCCTCGCATCATCATCATCCGCATAGTCCTCCGCCATCTCATACCTAATCACATCAACAACAACAACCAAGAAAACACATCAACAACCATCAAACAACAAACAACACCGCCGATCAAACAACAACAACCACAAAGAAGCATCAAAGATTCGCCGACTCTCACGCTTGAGCGAATGCTTTGAGGAAATGAACATCCTGAGCAACATAATGCCGAAACGACTCAATCTCGAGATTCCCGGCGGCGAGGGAGACGACGAAGGGAGAGAACATGGAGAAGACGCAGTCACGATTCGACTTCGTCCACAGCTTCCTCGAGATCCCTACCTCACTACTACCACCTCCACCTCCGCCGCCGGCGATTCCGATCATCGGCTGTTTCGGTGG
This sequence comes from Drosera spatulata, assembly GCA_035668315.1. Lineage (NCBI taxonomy): Eukaryota > Viridiplantae > Streptophyta > Magnoliopsida > Caryophyllales > Droseraceae > Drosera > Drosera spatulata. The sequence goes on along the minus strand of JAOVYX010005842.1, from coordinate 35,655 downwards.
TTTCGCCATTGACGGAGACCGGAGATCGAAGGAGGGGGAGAGGAAGGAGAGGAATCTTGTTGGAGGGGAAAGGAAAGTGAGGGAGGATTTTGGAGAGGGGAAAGAGAGGAGGAGACGATGGAGCATGAAAAAAAGGGGAGAGGAGAAGGGAAGTGAGCTGGCACTCACAGGAAAATGTAGGGAGGGGAAAGGCCGAAAGGGGGGAGGGGGGAGAAAGGTCAAAAAGGGTGAAGGGGATTGAGGAGAGGAGGGGTTGGAGAGGTGGGCGTGCTGTGTGGGGTGACTGGTGAGGGATTTCCCTTTTGGTTTTTGGTTTGCTGATAGTGGTGGTGGTGGTGGAGGAAGTGGAAGGGAAATGAGCCACTGGCAGTTGTTTCTTCCCTGCGTCACGCTCTTGGAGCACTTGTATTAGATTAGGTAAAATAAAGATTTTCATAAACATAAAAAAATAAAAAAATAATATGATAAAAAATTGAAAATATATTGAAAACATGTATTGAAATATTGTTAAATTATATTTTCTTTGTCCCACTAAAATTATAATATATATATTTTGTATTATTTTATGTCCATAAATACAAGTCTCGTTTTCATATCAACTTTGGTTGTCCTGTTATATATATTAAATTAAAATACTTAATTTACATAATCATTGATGTTTCATGATAAATTTATAAAAAATTATATTTTATCGCGTTATATACGTATCAAACTTTACATGATCACGCGTGTCAAGTCAATCTATTACGATTTTTGAAAGATGGATGACGTATAAATTATAATGTGAGATAAAAAAATTCAAAAAAATTATTACATTATTTCTTATTTTTATAGATCAATTTAATATCATTATGTACAATAGGTGTGAAAAACAAAGAGAAATAAATTAGAGATTCTGATGTAAGTGTAATTATATATTTTTTATTTTTGTCATGTCAGATTAAAATACATTAGTTAAAGCAGTGAGCAAGGGTCACAATATCGCTTTAGTAACTTGGGTCAAATTTTGTGGCGTTCCATTGAAAATATTGGAATGTAATTATATAAAGAAAAGGTCGTTTAGGAGATAGTTTTTCATTATAGACCGAGTTTGAGTTTGAGTTTGGATATTGATTAATACTACATGGGCATAGCAAGGCAAATATGAGAAGCGGTTTAAAAGATTTATCGATTATTTCTCGTGTAGGACATGTTGAGGCCTTGTCAATGTCTTTTTTGTCGTTAGTGGCTGCTCATATACTCCAAATACCTCTCATGTTCTCATTTTCTGCTTGCACCCCTATGCGTAACAGGAAATAATAATTACAAAATAAAAAATGATTCTTTTAAGATAAGATATAAAAAAGGATGTTTTTGTCCAAAAATTATTGAGTGCAGTTTATCTTGGATGGATTTTGTACCTGGATGTAAGAAATCAACTTGCTAGTATGCTAAGTCTCTTTATTGAAAAGTCAAGAAACATGCAAAATCGTATACCTCTATCTATAAAATAAAGATGATCGTGCGAAAGAGTAATATACTTTTATCCTCTCACGTGACACATATTTTTATTAACCATTGTCGCGGGTTTGAAATTGACAACAGCTTGTACAAACAAAAGTGAAATCGTAAAATGGATCGAACCTAAACAAATTGTTGGTGGTCGGTTTGTGCTTTTGTGCTGAAAAGAGGCAGGCTTCACAAGAAAAATGTTTGGCGATGAAATCATTGGAAACTTGGGTGACGAGGGACTTGTGGTTAGGGGCTCTTGAGTTATACTAGTCGAATATCTATCCGTCTAATCTTATAAGTTGATTTTACTTTGTGAGAGGACGATGACATTTTTCGCATCTTCGTCATGGCATTTCTGAATTAACATCCTTGCTTCGAGAAGAGAATAGTCGGGTGGGAAATTTAGAGCTCGATTTATGACACAAGACCCATTAAAAGACACTGAAGAGAGAATCGTTTATTGGTTTTAAAGCTCAAAGGAACATTTGTTCTCTAATGGAAATTATTAGTACATCCACAAGGTATATATCCTCTCATAATTATAATATTTTGATTGATAAAATTAATTTATTATTGATTGTTTTAATTACATTTTATTTTTTTCAATCAATCAAACATCACATGAATGATTAGGGTGTATATTTCAAAAATGCATCTAATACTTTTTGATCCCATAATTAAAGGTTTTTTATACTTTATATTCCCATTTGAATGCGCAAGGGCTTTGATTTTCCATTTTGGAATATATGCACCTACTGTCTGGTGCAATCCTGCAATGTTGGTGGAATAATTTTGGTGAAGGGAACGTTAGGTTTATCTCCCACGAATAATTTTACACGTTTTTATTTCACACACGTTTTTTAATCTTTCTTATTGTACCTTTTGTCGGGCCAAGCCGTACCTCCTAACTGCTTTCATGTTTATTTTAGATTGCACTGCTCCCTCCCTAACCTTATCAAGGGTGTTACCTAACGCGTTCTCGTTACATTTTTCGGTCTCTATCAACGACAAAATATTCCTTTCTTTTGGTAAATTTGGATACACATCGAGATCTCCGTCCGTCAGGGTCTAAATTTAAGATCATTCTCGTAATAATTTTTTTATTTTTATACTTATAATATATAGTTTAGCGAGTCATTTTTTTTTGCTCGTATTCTACAGATTTTTTATATTTATATTTTTTTTCCAAGAAGAGGGAAAAATCAAACACAGATTGGATAATTCAATTTTAATAACTTCAATTTGCATACAAATTTCTCAGATTCGAAGTGATATCTCCATCAATAGGAGCAACCCTAGATCCCCAAATAGCAACGCTAGATCTCCATCAACTTCCTCACTCGCGGGAGAAATCTGTTTTTCGTCTGATTGATTCGAGGGAGGAGAAAAATGGAGTCTTTTGCTATCTTTGATAGCGATTTTTGTCGACAAAAGAAGAACTTGGCAGGAAGAAGACAAGCAAATAGACGAGAAGTGGGGCAAGTCCGGTTCAAAATCGGTGACGTGGTAATGGGAAAGGGGGTAGGGAGTAACTTTTTCATTGGTTGAATCTGGGGGCCGAAAATCAATTTGAGGAGTCAAATTTCGATAAAGGTAAAGATAAGGTGGCTGTTGGATGAGAAATTTTTGCCAAAATCCCTATGTCTAAAGGATGGGGAAGCATATAGGGATGCTGCTGGGAATGCTCCAAGACAATGACACCACCGTGAAATATTAGTCCGATAAAGGAGAGTATTTCTCAAATTCACATTATCATTTGGAACTTACGCTCATTTTTTCCGTTATAATGATTTGGCATAGGCATTCTACTAAGTTGTCATATCTTCAACAACCCAATGCTCGTGTTATGGGACGATTGTATGATCATGGACTTGCAAATTCACCCAATGCTTAACACCTCCATTTTCTTATTGGAGCCAAAAATCAGTCGATCACTGCAGTCACAAAACTCGGATAGATCATCGCTTCCCATCCAAGAGACTGTTCAGCTGATTTATTAATAGGCAAACACGACTTTGATCTTACACGTGAAACAAGCTGCTTCACAAATCGCGAAAGCAATTCCGAGCAATTCGTCTCGCATTTTCACTAAACAAGCTAGACCAAGACATAGATCGAACAATTCTATCCAAGATACTCATTTGACAGTGATGATCACATCAAGTTTCCACACTAAACTTGAGAACATATAGAAGGTGAGTAACACATGATGATGAGGAAAACGTTCTTCTATTCATGCATTGATCTTCTCTTCGCATTGATCATCATCATCCTCTTCATCCCGCCATGCGTATCCGAAATCAAGGACACCCGGATCCTCGACGACTCACGACCCATGATCCTCTTTGGAAAGTTCGGGTTTGCCCACGAGGGACATGTCCGAGTAACGGTCCACAACATCTCATGGCGATCCAAGCACCCCAACACCAAGCTTGACCCCTCATCGATGGGTTTCTTCCTCGTACGTGAGGTCTCCTTCCCTAGGATCCTCAACGAGTCAGAGTACTCCGCTGATGCCTTCTGTATGCTCGACAGCCGATTCGTGAAGCTCATCCTTAAATTTGATGGCTACTCCTACAATGGCTCGGCGGTTGTGGATGAGCCTGACGAGTATAGCCTCGTCTTTGGAAACTGCCAGCCAGAATTCGAGGTCTCGATGAACGTTCACACCGAGATGTATAACCTCGACGCAGGCGAGGTGAAAGACTTCCTCCCCGCCGGCCAAACTCCGCTTCCCAAGCTCTATTTCGTCCTCTTCATTGGCTACTGTTGGTTCACCGCTGCCTGGTGCTACATTTGTTTCAAGCAACGCTTGACCCTAGATAGGATCCACCTCATCATGGCAGCCCTGTTGGTGTTCAAGTCCCTGAAGCTGGTCTGCGCCGCAGAGGACAAGATGTTCGTGAGGAGGACGGGGACTCCACACGGATGGGATGTCCCCTTCTACGTGTTCGGTTTCTTCAAAGGAGTGATGCTGTTCACCGTGATCATCCTAATTGGGACGGGATGGTCCATCGTGAAACCATACCTCCTGGAGAGGGAGAAGAAGGTGCTGATGACCGTGATACCTCTCCAGGTCCTTGAGAACGTTGCAGCCATAGTGATAGGGGAAACAGGTCCTGCCACCAAGGACTGGTTCACATGGAACCAGATATTTCTCCTGATCGATGTCATATGCTGTGCAGCCGTGTTTTTCCCAATCATATGGTCAATCAGGAGCCTGAGGGAGGCATCCAAGTCAGACGGGAAGGCGGCGAGAAACCTTGAGAAGCTGCTGTTGTTCAAGCAGTTCTATATCGTGGTTATTGGGTACTTGTATTTTACCAGGATCATAGTGCCTGCGATCGGGGCAGTGACGAGTTACCTGTATGAATGGGTTATGACAGCGGCTGCTGAGGGGGCGAGCCTGGCGTTTTATCTGTTCATATTCTACAACTTTCAGCCTGTGGAAAGGAATCCATACCTGAGGGTGGACGAGGAGGAGGAAGTGGCTGCAGGTCAAGCCCTGGCCGAGGATGACTCCTTTGAGCTGTGACGCTCCATGAATTTTGTTTCCTCATATTAGCAACAGTTTTTAATATCTTGGAATGTCTTCAGCTGCATCAACCGAAATTATAGGCATTTTGGAGTTCAAGTAAAAGCTTAACATGAAGAGAGAATTGTGGCTGCTGCTGAACAATCACACACCAGGCGGCTCAAAATGCGAAAACAACAAGAAGCAGAACATCACCAAAGCGGCACCAGCAGCGGTTTTAAGGGAGGCTAAGACCTCTCAGAAGTTTCCAAATGACACCATCTTCCAACAACTCAAAAGCGCATTGCCGAATTCCTCCATTTGAGTTAGTCCTTATTTACAAGAGAACATACGGAAACCATATGTAGATGTACTATACCATCACAATTTTGATTGATTACTCGAGCTACCCACTAGTTTATTTGTTCAACCTGTATTAGATAGCCCAGATCCAGCATGGTCAAGCCAGGTTGCTGATTAGTCGACAAGTTTGTTCGCGCTATTGGAATCACTTTGTCTACAGACCCTGATCTGCGTGATAAAACCTAAATTGTTTCTCATTTATAGCTATGATCAGCTCTTAACCTAAAAGATACTGCCTAAGTTATCTTTTCCTAATTAGTCTGATCCCAGACCAAAGACACAATCAATCAATCAATCAATCAATATAATATTAAATCAACAAAACCACATGCAATCCATGGAATGACATGACAATTGAATAATTTTCGAATATGTTATAGGCGTATGCCGCGTATCCGTCATTTAATGATTAAAACATAAATATGCCGTGTATCCTGTTTGCCTCTAGACATAAGCCAGTCGTGTGCACCCTCTTGTCAAAGGTAACCTCAAATAAAAACGAAAAAAGAAACATGACTCTCTCCCAAAATCTGAACTATAAGTATCCACTGCAGGAGATTTCACCACAGAAATCAAAAGTGACTTCAACTCACTCATATCGTTCCAAAAATTTCTCAATCAGGACTGAGAATGCAGCAAATCCAGCACATCCGGCGCAGGCAGCTTGCAGGCCTCCTGCAAGTATAAGAGAAGCAGGTAACACAAGACTCAGATAGATTCAGTAAGGCAAGATATAAGGAATATTTCACAGCAATTTTGTACCCATCCTCAAAGGATCCTTCAAGGTATATCGATAATGGGGATTGCTCAAGTACTACTCTTCCACCAACCGCCTAGTTATGGTGCATAAAATTGAAGAGTTGATGCTCAGTAAATCACTTTCCAATTATCACCCTTCTCCAACACGTTATAACTAAATTTTATCGCAAGTTCACATCAAAACAAAGGTTTGTGAATTTATGTGCGAGAAATAAAAGAATAAGGATGGCCGACCCCTCTAGATCCACAGTGCCGCATAAGCCATAACCAAGATCCTAAATGAGCCATGCACTTAAAGGGCAGCGATGAACAAGTAGCTAGGGAGAAGGGGTGTAAGATATTTACCTTTAGCTGACAATGCACCACCAGTCACACAGCCTGCAACAACTGTATTTGTGGTGTCGTGCTTTGCTCGTGCCTTTGGCAAGCAGAAAAAAGATTGGTAGCATTTCAAGGAAAACAAAGCTTGGTATCCGAATCAATAGGGATGGGAAATGTAGTACCTTCTCGACAACACATTCAGTAGCGGAGAAAATAAGGCCCATAACTGCAAAAGCCTTACAAGAGCTCCAGCTTCTTCGACCCATCTGCTTTGCTTGATAGATCAACTGTTGTCTAAGTTTCATGTCCTCCTCCATGATGGGAGTGTCCAGTGCTCCCAGAAACATCCCCATGAATATCCCAAGTCCACCACCTAAAATGTTGTCATGTTAATGGAAAAAATAGATTGATGCGTAGATTACTTGGATGATTGGATGAGAGCACACAGAAGAAAGACTGATCTAAATTTGACAGAATCGATATATGAGATAACAGAAGGGGACACACAAAGATGTGTTTGATATGTTATGTTCAACTAACTAAGATGGGTGATAGGTGCAAAGTAGACCATGCCACACAGCCAGAGTATACTGAATTGATAGTCAAGTAATACTATGCAGTGAGTAAAACAATTGGCCACGGTTAGATAAACGAGGCACAACACTCGACTTGGAACAACAAAGTAACCAAGCAACCAAACAGCGGCAAAAGTAGGAAAGAACTCAAGGAGCAAGCGCAGGGAATGGTTAAGCGAGCGAGCGAGCATGGGTTAGGTTAGGTTACCCATGACACCGCTGACGACACTTCGAACAGCGCAATTGTTCCAAATATCCTGGCCGCGTATCTCCTCTGGCGTCGGCAAGCGGAAAGGCTCAACCGCCTTGGCCTTCTCCTCCGATTCCTTTCTGGCACTCGACTCCGCTGCTGCTCCCCCGTTGCCTTCGTTGCTCATCACGCCCAAAGTAAAATGCTTGCTAACTTGATTTCAAACTGATGAAATGCTTCAAAGGCTCCTGCAAAAATAAGTCGGAAATCAACTAAATCAATCAGTTTTCTTCACTGAAATAAACGATAGGAGTAATTATTATCACTTATTAGATTTGACCAAACACTTCAACTTTCTCATCAGATTTTCTAGTTTCGGTTGCTCATGGGTACCTTGCGAAGCAAATAAAGCCGCTCATGTTATGGCAAAGTTTGTTTCGGATGGTCAAAGTATTGGGGTTTGGATCCCTAATATACCCAGTCATGTACTGCACATTTGTATTTCAGAATTGAGTAACGAAATGTAGAGTCCAAGTGGACACTTTCAAAAAAAAAAAAAAAAGTAGTCAGAAGCCGTGACTTATAGTTCTGCAAAACCGAGCCATGAAATATACCAACAGGACAAATTTACGACAGAAGTCTCATTGTTGTTCACTCGACTGTTTCAATTTCGTTCATATGAGATGATGCATTTCTCTATAGATGTTTTCTTTTGACTCATACTATTAGCACATTGTTATTCACAAGGTTGAAAAAATCAGCGCAACACGCGGATAGCAGACTACTTGGTATACATAATGAAACGTGACAGTGACTTCCATCAGAAAAATGATACAGAACAATTTCCTAGTCAAATACGAATCATAATCATCGAATTCAAACAACATCTTAGAAAACTGCACAAGCAAATCATACGCAACTAACATGGTTTCAGGACACCGAGTCAATGGCGAAAATAGTTTGTGCGTGAGTCATGTACCTGTCGAATTAGGGTTTCTGGCAGGCGGAGGTGGCGAAGTGATTGTAGCTCGTCCGGCGGCGACGGAATACAATGGCTGCGCGATTAGGGTTCTGTTGAGTAGAGGAGGAGAGAACATGGGTGCAGAGAAGAGGAGGGCGGTGAGGAGGACCGTCAACCGTGAGCAGGGGCTCTGTTGTATTTTAACCCTTGGAGCATCTGGGAGTAGCAGTCAAGCAATTCCCAATCTTGTTCTTAGTCTTTAAATATAAGGTTTTTTTTTCTTTCACTATTTTTAATTAAAAAAGGTTAAATATATTCGTTTATATTTTTTTTGATTTTTTTATTGATTTATTTACAATAATCATTTTGTAGTTTCACGTGAATGATGAAGTGATTCAATTCAATCTAAAAACTCATTCAACAAAAAGAAAACATTCAAGAGAAGGATGATGCAATTAGCATTCCTTCTTTTAAGAATCTTTTGCTCCTTTATCTTTTTCCCATAAAATTTATCTCTTCTCGTCACAATATACATATAATTTTTTCGGGAAAATTATTGATAGGTATTCTCATGTAGTTTTAATCTTACAAAAATACTTAATCGTTATTTCATTCTTATTAGGTATCCCATAATCAATTAAGAGATCATTTCCTCAAATACAATTATTCAATTCAAATTTAATTTCTTAAAATCACTTATATTTTAAATCCAACGACGTCGACGCCGAACTAGTGATGACGATGACGACAAACTGACGGCTACGACGACGACGAACTACCAACGACGACGAACTAACGACGACGGCGAACTAACGACAACGACAAACAACCAACGACGACGACGAACTAACGGCAACGACTAACAACCAACGACGACGACGAACTAACGACAACGACTAACAACCAACGACGACGACAATACCTAACTAATGACAACGACAAACTGCCAACGGCGACGATCGAACGACGAACTGACGACAAAGCATAACATGGAGATTCGATTTTTCGACGACGAACCGACTACAAAGCGCATGATTCATACTAATATTGATAGATGAATCCACTAAATCTATCATTAGATGATGAATTGATCAATGTATTGATCGATGGAATTAAGGCAAGATTAATCATATATTAAAAGATAATCTATTAAAACAGAAAACTAGAGATTCTATTGTTTTTTTTAAGGTAAAGATATATCTATCAAATAAGAAAATTACATATTTGATTTTTTTTATATAAAAAAAAAATCAAGGTGGTACTTTGGTGGAAAAAAAAGGGTGAGGTATTTCATGGACTTAACTTGGTTAGATGGTGCCTCCTGTTAATTTTTAAATTTTTTTATTAGTTTGTCTAATTTATTGTCAACTTCTCTAATTTTGATAATTTTTTCAGAAAATTGTTCTAGGGTATATGTTTTACAAAATAATTCTCATTTGATACAACCCGTTAAAATATTTTCCATTTCATACATTTTTCATTTTTCTCAACCTAACGCGTGGTTTTTGCCTTAACTATCTCCCTTTCTTTCTTTCTTTTGCTAAACGTATGTTTTTGTGCAGATTTCTCACTCGAAATCGATGATAACAATCATGATCAACAACGAAATTTGTTCGATATTGTCATCATCATCTTGATCATCATCTGCGATCCTTTTATAATGGATGTGAAGATCATCTTTATTTGTAGATTTGGTTCTGTATCTTGTTCATTTTTATGCCATTCGGATTTCGATTTCGAATATGTTGTTGAAAAGGTATGAGATCATTTCAAAATCTCCTAATTGAATGAATTCAATTTATATTATTCAATTTCGGATCATAAACGATGCTTGTTGAATGATCAAGAGGATTGGATATTGTTGTTTGAGCTCTCGAAATGTCATCGTTTATCATCAATTGATGTGAATGTTGTGTGTGGTGGAATGGGTTTGGGTTGTCGTGGTTCAAGTGTGGTTTCAGATCCTAGAAATGAAACAGTGCGCCATGTTTCAAATTTGTAATCACAATCAACATTCTGAGAAAAATGATGATTTTGATGATGATGTTATGCGTGAGTCGTTGCTTCAGTTGGATGTTGGTTCGTCGAGCAATTGTGATCAACCATTGCGTTCTTCTCATTGGTCAAATTTGATTCAAAATGTTGGGCAAGTTTTTCCTCATGGTGCAAAGTAGTTCAGGAAGTCTCTTACACTTTATGCAAGCGAAGTTGGATTTCGATACAGTTTTAAGATTAATGAGAACGATAGGATTCATGCGATCTGTTTTAAGAAATATGATGGTTGTCAATGCTTTGTTAAGCCTTCATTGTGTTCTTACAATAAGTCATTTTTCATAAGGATAGCGAATAATGTTCACACTTGTGGACAATTTTTTTCCCTGACGGGCTCAATGAACTCCATGAAGACGGAGTGGCTTGTTAAGTCTCTTTCGAAAATGATACGTCAAGACCCTAATTTTAATACAAAGCAGGTCAGAAATTATTTTCAAATCAACTATGGTTTGGATTGGTCATATAAGAAGTCATGAAAAACCCTAAAGAAGACGAAGATGATAGTTGGTGGTGATTCTTCCGAGTTGTTTTTGAAGTTGAAACCATATATTCAGGCACTTATTAGTAAAAATCTAGGAAGTCATATGACACTTACCGCGGAAGAAGGATCGAATTGTTTTTCCAGGCTATTTGTTTCGTTTCATGTTTCGATCGTCGATTTTAATCATTGTAAATCTTTGTTTTTTCTTAACCGTACATTCTTGAAGGGTAATTTCAATGGAGTAATATTAGGAGCTACTGAAAAAATTAAATATTGTATTTTTGTATTTTTGTCAGGCGCCCTGTTTCTTTTAAACAGGCACATTATTTTATTTTGAACAGTTCGCCTGTATAATTGAAACAGTGTGTCTATTTATCCCTAAATCCTGTAGTATTTCAAACATGAGTACTATTCATATGAATTTTTTTTACAGGATATTTTCTACTAGGATTTGTTGTGGTTGATAAGGAGACGTATTATAGTTGACATTGATTTCTTTCGAAGCTTCGTCAAGTAATTCCTGTCGAACGAAGGATCAATTTTGTTTGTGATCGTAATCAAGGCCTTTTGCAAACTTTTCGCGAAGTATTTTCTTCGTTGTCGAACACCAGCAACGTCCAATGGTATGCAATCCCGCTCTTTGCTCTTCGGATAAGTTCATTGGGAAAAAATACCATCGGCATTGATTGTTTTCCTTCACTGACTTCATGATTATGTTTTTTGCCTCGATTTCTCTTTTTAAAATATCTTGCTACATGACAATACATAATCCAATATAAGTTTTTATTTTGTTGAATTTGTTATTGAAATGTAAGAAGTAAAGGCATTTCAGATAAGTATTTGGAAGTAATTTCTTACCCAATATTTCGTACTGTATAATGCTATCTGGTATTTCAATTATGCTTCTTCCAAGATCAACGTACAGAAACCTGATATGGCATGGTTCGTCAATGCTCCATCATTCACAATTGAATGCAGGTCTTGCACGTCGACGACACTTTTAAAGTTCGTCACAGGATAGGTGAATTTTAAAAAGAACCTTTCTCTGTAAGATCAGTATATTATTTTATTAGTCATTTTATGAAGGAGGCATGATAAATGAAAATAAACCCGACGTACTTTTTTTTAATACAACAGATGCCCTATTTGAATCATAACAGGCACACTGTTTGAGAAATAACAGACGCCCTGTTTTCAATTTAACGGACGCACTGCTATGATTATAACAGGCGCCCTGTCTTATATTAGTGTATATTTCTTTTTTAAGTAATGATAAATATAAAAAAAGTATAAATAATACAAATTTAAGTGTGTTACAAGAATACTTACTTGGGTATTTCTTCGGTCATCCTTTCATATTTTTTCCACCCACCATTGGTCATATACTGAGTGACTTTGAGCGCAACCTTCTTCATCTTCTTCGAGGAACCATTGATGTAGTTGTTGTTTCATTTTTTACCTCTTGGTCCATTTTTTTAATCTCTTTCATCATTTATCCCGGAGTGCGGTCTGTTTTCTTTTTTTTTTGTTTGTTTTTTTTTTATCAACCTTTTCTTCATTGTCGAAGTGTAGTACTTCATCTCCGGTACTGATTTACAGTATACCGTTATCTTCTTTGTTTTCTTCCTTAACAGCAGAGTTGTAGTCGAACAACGGAGGTTTGTATTGCGCCATTGTTTGTTTATCGTTTTCCAATTCGCCTCGCAGTTTCTTGATTTTCTCCTCCTTTTCAAGCAGATCCTTTCTGTTTTTTTCCCGCTCGTCATGGCCTTTTGTCATCAGCTCCGCCGCACGAGTCATCTCCGTTTTCATTTGTTCTCTAACTTATGTTTTAGAATTTAACTTGACGTTGTTCATTTGTTTTTCTTGTTGCAATTGTTGTATTTGTTTCAACAAGTCTTCGATGTTGAGTACATTTGAATCTGATAGCCTTCTTTCGGTTTCTCCGCTGTTGATTCCCTTAGTGTCTCCAACTCCAATTTTTTTTAACAGTCAATTCAATCTCCAATGAAATGGCATTCAAAACATATAAAAAGTGAAACATTTTATCAATTGAAAAAAACAGTGCGCCAGTTTAAAAGAGACAGCCCGCCAATTTAAAAGCAGTATGTCAGTTTTAAACAAACAGTGCGTCTTATGTATTATATACAGTACGTCAGTTAACAAATGAACATTGTGGTTTTTTGAAGAGAAAAAAAAGTGCTTATTTTGTCTTTCTATGATAACAATTCGTCGATTTTTTTTTTTTTTATGATTCATCAATTGCAGCTCCGCCTGTTGCATCACCTCGTCAACATTGCATAATTTTTCACATGCGCAATGAGTATAATCTTCAAAGCAAATGGAAACTAAACAACCAAAGAGAAAATAGGGTGGAAGTATATTACCTTATTCTTTAGTAATTAATTTTCTACCAGTGTTTCTTTGATTTTTTTTGTTTAGTATAATATTCTCAAAGTTGACATCCTGAAACCTGTTTCTTCATGGTTTGCAGGATTGGTGCCAAGACATCACCTAATGCTATTCGGGGTCTGTCTCTGTTAAATTGCTTGATTTGTCATCTATGCTTCTCGGCTTAAATTTGTAGTTGTCGATATTGTCGTTGTCATCATCTTCTTGATCCCATTCGAGTGCCAGTAACTCCATCCTGTATACCTGTTTCTCGAGAAGAGATGGTTGCAATGAATCTAGTATGAGCTATGTAATCAAATGATTAAAAAAAAAAGTCGTTACCTTATACATTTTAAGAATTAAAAAAAAAAAAAAAAACCAGTATGTTTACAAAAAGAAAACTAAGTTACCTTCTCATATTTAAATCTTATAATCGCTGCACCTATGTTTGTTTGGAGATCATTGAGTTGTCACCTTGTAGATCGCGGAATTATCTTCTAGGATGATGTTTTTGGTTCAGTGACAAAAGTCCTCTCCCAAAACCAATACCGTATTTTTTTCTAAAAAAAATTCTTTACATAAGTGAATTTTCATGAATATAACCATTTAACATCAAATAGTGCGGCTTGTGTATACAAACAGTGCGTTTGAAGTAAACCTAACATTGCTCATTAAAACAGTGCGCCTGTTATGTTATAAACAGTGCGTCTTACTTAGAAAAACCATACAATTTTAAACAATGTGTCTTTATTAAATGAAACAGTGCGTCTTATTTAAAAATAATAATACATATAAATTTATTGTGTCTTGATCAAAATAAACAGTGTGACAATATGGAATGTTTATCGGAATGGTGAGTAGGCATCCATTTATTGATTCCGACTTGTACACCTCGTCGTTAACGTTATCGTTGAGAGATTTCTTCAATTTGTTGTAGAATATGCGACGTCCAGTTGAAGTCACACAATTTGTCCATATCAGCCACGTAGTTTGTATACGCCCACTTCATTGATACCTTTATGTGGAGACAAAGGCCTGTTCATGACGTACAACACTAGTAGTCTCGTGGTGTTCTCATAGTCATGCGCCTGTTTGTTGACCTCTTGATGTTTCGATGACTGTTTCGCGCAACTTGGATGTCGTCAATTCTCTTGTATTTTTCTTTCCTTGGTTACGTTCTTCCACGAATCTTTTTTGCAAGAACTCACTTGGATTGATTGTTTCCAAGTCCTCATCAGTTATTTCATCCCTCCCGTTTAGAATGCCGAGTATGAGTTTGATACCTAATGACGCTATGTTGAAGTCTTTGTCTCCGAAAGTGAATGAACTGTCTCCTTGATTGTATTTGGATACAACCTCTCGAATGAACTTGTCACTCTTTCTGCAATCTGAAATAGTAATATTCCCTTGAAGAACCGCGTCGAACAATGTCCAGAGTGGTATTTTTCTGAGCTGTATTTTGTGCTCGTCTGTGCATCAGAATTCCGATTTCTTTTTTAAAAGGTTAATCAGGGCTGTCAAGTTGATTCTGTATTATGTCATTTGTCTTATTTCATTATACAAATAAAAAAAAACAAAACATATTAAGAATCAAATTTGAAGAAAAAAAAAACAAACAAACAATGTGTCTTTGTATTTAAGACAATGTGGAATTTTTAAATAATCAAACAGTGTGTCTTTGTTAACAAAACAGTGCATCCTAATTAATCAATGATCTTTGTCCTTGAATAATAAATAGTGCACCTCATTAAAATGATTGTTTACTTTGACATTGACACAGTGTGTCAGTTTAATTATAACAATGCGTCTTTGGCATTGTAAGAGAGCGTCATTGTTAAATTATCAAACAATACGTCTTTATGTTTTAAACAATGTGTCCCTTAATTTACAATTAATGAACATAGCGTGTTCGAAATTAATGTTTAATGTAGTTGAGTATTATACAGTGCGTCTTGTTATTAACAAACAGTGTATCTCATTGATGTTTCCACAAAACAAAACAGTACGTTTTAATGAAACAATGAAATAGTGATAATTAACTTTCTTTTCAATATAGTATGAATTAGTGCGACATCGAAGAATGAATTTAGGATTCGAACATGTAACAAACTTAGGGGCACATTATTTTTGGTCACAAAGAGCGTCTTTTTATTATTAATAATTATTCAAATATAAGAAATGTCGAATTATATCGATTGAATTGATGCATTTGTTGATGTATATATCAATTGAATTCAGTGTTCTTTATCAAATTTGAAGAACAAACCCTAAAATATTAATTTCACCTGTTTCGTTTAGATTTGATGTTGAATTCAGTGCGCCTCTTGAATTTGTTGAGATGATTCGAAGTTGAGCCTTGGTTTAGATTTGGCAGTGGATTTGAGTTTGTTTTTGGTTGTCAAGTGGGGAGCGAAATGGGTTCGGTCAGTGCGCCTTAATGTCGTGGTTGTGGGTTTGGACGGTTTTGATTTGGGATAACGGAGAGTTATAGGTGATGGGTTTGTTGTTTAGAAAAATATTTTGTTATTTTGTATTTTTTTTTTGGAACTTCCCTGAATTTTTCTGATAAATAATATCAAAACAATTATTATCTATTATCATACGTTCTATTATATTACTCCATCCGACCCAAATTAATTATAGTATTTTTTTTTGGTCGTCCTAAAATAAATGAATCGTATTTTTTTTGATAAATTTTTAATATAAAAAAATCAAATCAATATTATCTGATATAGTACATCCACCGTTTTCTTTTAGAATTGTTAAGTAAATCCCATTATTATCAAAAAATATTATTCCTTTATTAAAATCCACACAAATTTAACGTTCTCATAAGTTCTTTTATCGGATCAACATGTTACAATCAATTTGGATGGGAGGAAGTGTCTCCCAATTGATACAGTTCATTATGACTAAAACAAATTTTTCTACAATAAATTTCAAAAAAATTCAAAACATAGATAAATATTTATGTCAGATTAAACGATTATAATAATATATATTATAAAAAAAATGTGATTTAATTTTTATTATTGCAATAATCCAACATTAGTAGTGTCGCTCTATCATTAATATTATAATTTTTTTTTGTAAAAATAACATTATTTAATCCTAATATTATGTGATTGATCATGTTACAAAATCAAAATGTCGCTATCTTCCTTGTGAAACGGATGCATTATAATGACGTCGCCAGACATCGAAATCCAGACTTCAAAAGGATAAGAATCCCACAACATCAACCATCGACCATGCTGGACTCTCCTCTCCAATGGAGACTCATCGTCTCCTCAATCTCCCCTCACCCTCTCCTGCACCTGTCCCCCTAAGCCCTAACCCTAATCGCACCACTTCTCATCCCCTTAAACCCTCGCCGACCAACCTCCGCCGCTGCTCCGCCACCAGTCCCCGTTCCTTTGGGGACTCCAACACCGAGGGAGTCCGAACCGGGCGGTTCGAGTTTAGGGACGAGGAGCCGGTTCGGTTCGAGGGGAGTCGAGCTAGGCGGAAATGGTGGTATGATGATGATGAGGATGAGGACGAGGAGGAGGAGGACGAGGAGGAGGAGGACGAGGAGGAGAACGAAGAGGGGTTTGGGGTATGGGAGGAGACTGGCGGGCTGGATTGGATTTTCAAGGTATTGACCCAGTTTTTCTTGCTGGTGTATGACCGTGATTCATGTGAATAAATGAGTGTTTCCGTCGTTTTTTTGTTTTGCTTTTGGTTAGTATCATTCATTGATACATAGTGACTGCACGAAAGCGAGTGTCTGTTGCATTTCAGATTAGTTTATATGATTGCTGAGACCATTAGTGCTGGCCCTGCTGCACGAACACTGTGTGTGCAAATTGGTTTCCATGGATTGTGCGTTTGTTCCCTGATGAGTTGAATTCTGGGTGTTGGAAATGAAAGCTCTTGAAAAGAGGTTATGTGGTGGTGAGAGGGACTTGGTACTCAAATTTTTCACAGGGCATTTTGATTAGAGGGAATAAGGTGTGTGGAAACGGTTTGGCAGGTGATATGCTTAAAGCAGGAGGAGAAGGATGTAAATGAAAAGCAACGAATGCATTACTCTACTTGCAACACGACCTCGTACACCATACATGCTAGAATTCCAGCTTCTGTCTGCTCTTTCTAGATTGTTGATGTCTTGTTCCTTGTTCTTCAATTGAGGTGTTGCCTGCACAAAGATGAAGAGACTTCAACGTTTGTAATTGCATGATCTGTTGAGTTCCAGAAAGTTGAAGGAATTTAAGTGCCTTGTTCCCCCATTGGCCTCAACGTTTGTTATGGTTGTATTTTGATCCAATTCCAAGACTAAAAGTGAGGTAGAGAGATTCCAAATTTTCCTTCGATTTGACATGTAATCGTAAGCTGCTAGTATTCTGTCTGCTGTATATTTTGTTTTATTTGCTCGTGCGAGAAAGAATATGCTCTTAGGTTTGATACAGCATCATAGAACTTTTGATAACTTGAGCACTGAAGTTCTATTGTTTAGCAATCTCCCATTCCTCGATTAGACGTTGTTTGTGTTGCAGTTTGATTTGTATTTGCTGAATGCAGCTACTCAAGGCCTTTGGGTGGATGCTCCCAGCTGTGATCATATCCTTACTGGTGGGGACTCCCAACACCTTGATCATGGCATTAGCTCTTCCCCTCGGTCAGTCCGCCATATCCCTGGTCTTGGACAAGCTCTGGGGAGGTTCTGGGTACCGTGAAAAACCCAGGTCAAGGGCCAAAACAGATCCATTTGTGAGAGCCTCCAGTAGAACCAAGGCTAGAGAAAAGACACGAGAACGAAGCCCAGGGACTAGCCAGCAGCCAAGGAGCTACCAGTCCTGGACTTCCATGAATCATGGCAGAGCTAAGCATGGTGGTAGAGGAAGGATGAATTTCGGAGGGTGGGACGAGTTAGATAAGCAAGGTGGCGAAAGTGGCGATGTCTTTCGTGAGAAGAAGGTCCAGGATGATATGACGAATGATGACCTTCCGAGGCAGCAAGCAAATGGTAAGCTGAGCCGCGGGAGAAACAAGGAGAAACCGTTGTTCTTTAGGTTGCTGATTGCTGTGTTTCCCTTTCTGGGATCCTGGACTAGATTATTCCTGTAACGCGGCTCACAGGGTACTTTTTTGGCCGTTTGTAATGTGAAATATATATGATACGTTGATCACATTATTGTTCCACTTCATGTGGTTTGTGGCGATTTATGAACGAAGTGCTTACTATGTTGTTGTAGAACTTATGTCTCGATCGACTATACACTGTTAACTCACCTCTTCCGAATCAGGATCCCTAACTTAGGAGGCTTCTCAAAATTAAGTTTTTTTCAACATATAATACACCTTTCGTTTCACAAAAAGTGCAACTAGTTGAATATGTAAGCATATCGTGGGAAATTTTGATTGATTTTGTTGGACGAATAAATGATGTTTTTGATAATTTTTTCATAAAACACTAATCACATCTTATATTGTGTAGTTCAAAGTTTTAAAACAAAAATTCATTGTTACATGAATAATTAATATTAATATAATAACTAGTCCGTCAAAATAAAATCTATTATATATAAAATGATACAAAATATTCAAATAGTAAATCATTTAAATGGAAAACGGTCTTACAATCCACATGACATGACATGATATTTAAGTAGTTTTAAAAATTTTAAAGGATAATCATGTAATTTCGTAATCGTCTGACAATTGACATGACATGATAGGATATTTTATATATACTGAAAAAAAATTCCTCCAACATATAATTTCATCTCATTCATCTCTTTCTCCTTTTTCCTCGTCAACCTTCTCCAAAACACACATCATCATCACTACAATCACCTTCTATTCCCGTCGTCGCCGCAACCCATCTCGGAAACCACCGCAACCACACTCATCTCCTAATCACCCTTCACCGTATCCAATCCCAAATTCAACTCATGGATCTCATGATAAAATCAAGATTTTGACTGTCTTGATTTATGCGTCTTCTAGATATCGATTTTGGGTTCAAGGAGATGCTAGTTGGAGGAGCTGCATTTGGTGCTACTGGGGTGCCCTTGCCGGGGGGAGACCCTTGTGGCAGCAAAGCAATCCGATGGTGTTCTTCTTGGGGCTATTGGAGGGTAATCTTTCTCATCTTCATGCTATGTTGATTTTCAGGTTTTTATTTAGCGTATACCTAAAATAGGGGTGCTTGATTAGGTATAAATGGGATAAAAATGAGAAGCAGTTCAAACCCGAGACTGGTTTGCTTCAGCTAAGAGAAGGTCTCGGAGTCTTTGCGAATCTGCGACCAGCAACTGTTCTGTCACAGGTTAGTTCTTTATCAATTTGTATTTGTAGTTATCGAATCTGTTCTGTTCTTTGTTTTACCATAAAAAAAGAGAAGATAAAAGAAGGGGAAAGAATCACCTGTTCATTGGTCGTGTTCATTTGTTTATGAAGATGTTGCCTTCTCGCTTTGATACTCTAATCTGTACGATGCATGCTTACCTTGTCCTCGCTTTGTTACTGCTTGTGTTCATTTGTTTACGAAGACGTTCTGTTTTATTTGTTCATACACTCTATTTCATTTGTACATACGCTTTGTTTTATACGCTCTGTTTTATTTGTTTATGCACTCTATTTCGAAACAAAGCGTCGGAACAGACACTCTATTTCATTTTTGTACTGGCACTCTGTTCCATTTTTGTTGGTATGATTAGTTCAGACTCTATGTTTGAGGCGTTCTGTTTTTTCTTCTGTCGCTCCGTTTGAGACGCTCTGTGTTTTTATGCAGGCATTCTATTTCTCTTAACGCGCTCTGTATTTTTGTTCAGGCGCTCTGTTTCAAAAACAGAGCGTCTTATATGGGAAAGCGAACGGCAGAAAAACCATGACCCAAATAGAACGTCAGTTAAAATATATATTGATGTTCTGTTTTAATTTTTGATCATGTGCTCTTTTTTGATTTTATTCAAACGTTCTATTTTATATTCCAACGACGTGGCCTGATTCCGACTTCGATGGTCGGATTCCGGCCAGATTCCGACGGTGGTGGTCGGATTCCGATCAAAGATTACGGTGACGGTTGGGTGATGGTAGGGGTTGGGGTGGAGAAGAGAATGGGGTTAGGGATTTAAATGAGATTGATGAATTGTATTTTTTTAGAATTTAGAATCCTGTATCCTTTTGATATTTTTTTTCAAGTTTTAATATGTTTAGATAATTTACCCAAATTTTTAAAGGACAATCATATAATTTCGTATAATTTAAATTAAAAAAATCTTTATCCAATTAATTTCAGACCTTTGATCATAAGTTGAACGGTCGAGATTAATTGTAAAGAATTTTTAAGATTCTTTTCTAAAAAAATGTTAAAAAAAGATCCTAACAACTTATAAACAATTATCTATGAGATGAAAATAATCAATCGTTATAATAAAAGTAAAAGATTTTTTTATACAAATACCTTTATTAAAAAAAACACATATATCTTATATTGATTATCAATCATTTAACCATAATGATCTCTATATTCTGCAAAAATTATTTTTTTAAGAATCGATATTTATAATGAATCTTTAATTTTTTATTATATCATCAATTTTTAACCAAAAATAGACTTTAAATATTAGATTATAAACAATGTATAGAAATATTAATACATACTATTCAATTCATGTAGGAATGTTAAATTTTAACAAAAATTATAATATTATATTTAGAACATGATATATGTTATAAGTTGAGTTATGATAAAAACATCAAATTATGAATAATTTAAAATCTTTCAAAATCTAATAAAATAAAATAAAATAAATTTACACGAGTCGTATTTGTCTATTCTTACAAATGCCCTAAGCGAAGCTTCTCAGGATTTTTTCGACCTTTCTCCTCCCCTTTTCCGCCTCACTCCGCCGCCGCCGCCGCCAAATTTCCGATTAATACAGCTGCGAGAGCCACAGAGAATACTGAGATGGTGATGGAGGAGATGAATCAGGAGTCCGCAATGGTGACGCCGGGCGAGATTCTCGGAAAGGCGTCGTCGCTGCGGCCGGGAAGAGGCACCTACGCCGTAGCCGGCGGCGATGTCTACGCTTCCCTCACCGGCCGCCGGTCCATTTTGCCTCCGCCACCAGATTCGCCCGACCAGGTTTGAAATCGAAACGCTCGTCGATTAAGTTTCACGGCATCAGTTTCATCGAGTTTTGGATTTCTGTTAGGGTTATGAGATTGTGGACTTGTAGTTTTGTATGCAATGATGTGTAGTCGATTTGGGATTGGAAGAGGTTTTGTGGGGGAGTGTTGGGAAGTTGTATTGGTTAGGGTTAGAGTGAATGTAGCGTGATTTCGGTGTCTTAAGATTTACGAGAAAGATTGTGGAGGGAAAAGACATGAAAGTAGATTAGTTTGTGTACCAAAGCGAGGAACGGAGAGCTTCAACATAAGCTGAGGGTGATTTCTTGTGGGAATGCACACGTTGGTAGTCATGGATGTTTGCACTGTGATGGTTGATCACTAGCTGAGCATAAGTGAACAAAATAGTCAAGCGTGATCGCTAGTGTGGTTGGCATTTGTAGTTATCAGGAACAAAATAGCCAAGTGTTGTCGCCAAGTGTTAGCGCCAAGTGTGGCTGGCGTGATGAGACATTGCTGGTCGTTGGATCTTTCATAATTAACAGCAGTGAAAGGAAGTCGAATCTGGATGTTTGGATGACTTAGCTATTGAACCGCATCTTTCTTGTTCCTTTTTCCCCATTATTTCGACACTAATGTTGCAAAAGATGTACAAATATGGGATTCATTAATGTGGTTTAGCTAAAATACAGCAATTTACGGAAAGGCTTCTTTTAAAGATACCTTTATTCGCTTTACTGTTTCCAACGAACAAAATCACTTACTTTTTATCAAGGATTTTTTTTTATGAGAAGCCAATACTCACAAATTTGTCTATTTTATCATTGTCACTCTCTTTATCACTAGAGGCCGATTGTGGAGGTAACCGGTCACAAAGCACACGGTGTAGTTCCTGAGCCAGGCTGTACTGTTATTGCCCGTGTAAGTTTCATATCTTGCATTGTCTATGTAATGTTGCTTATGTTGTACCATTCTGTAAAATGAACTCTATTTTGATGCATGCGGCAGGTTAAAAAGGTGATGGCTAAAATGGCTTCAGCTGACATCATGTGCGTTGGTGAGAAGTCAGTTCGTGAGAAGTTTACCGGCATTATTAGGTACAACATTTGTGTAACATGGCATTATTCCTTGTAAATGGTAGAAATGTTGCCCGCGTAAGTATTACTACATTTTTTAGTTGATGCTGACTTTCTACCTTTATAATGCACTGATGAAACTCTTGGGCCTCATTACCTGAACAGACAACAGGATGTTAGAGCAACCGAGATTGACAAGGTGGACATGCACTCATCATTTCGAGCGGGTGATATTGTCCGAGCATCAGTTGTATCCTACATGTGTTGCATGAGTTGCTATTTTATGATTTGATTTTTGGTTGGTTGCTTACTAAATGAAAACACTGGTCCAATTTTCTTTTTTCACCCATGATTCTGCCATACACTGATTATCTGCTTGTAACTGAGGTGGACTCAAGTATGCGTGATCCTTAACTATAGCCCCACCTTATTAGCTCTCTCTTGGGGATGCTAGAGCATATTATTTGTCCACGGCAAAGAATGAACTCGGAGTTGTATCAGCAGAGAGTGCTGCAGGTACAATTTCATTTCCCGTGCCTCATTTTCTGCATTGTACATTAGTCCTATTAGGTGTGACTTCATCGTGGGGATCCTCATGCAGACAAGGCCTTTTGATTCTCAGTCATTCTTGTTGCTGATAACCTTCTGAAGTATGATGCACTAGTGACGATGCTTATGTATCCACAGGCGCAACAATGATCCCTATCAGTTGGACTGAGATGCAGTGCCCTTTGAGCGGCCAAATAGAGCAAAGGAAGGTAGCTAAAGTTTGAAGTTAATGACAGTTGCAGATCGGTTGAGCGATTATCCCATTCTATGAGCTGGGTTCGATGGTGGTTTGCTTTGCTATTTATGTTGAAATGAGCATTATTAGATCAGCGAGGTGCAGTCATTTCCGCTGAGAAACGGTTGTCGACATATGACAGTGATACAGTTACATGTGAAAGCCATCCTTTTCTTTCAAGTAGGACGGATGTTAAAAAGGAAAAGTATGACGAGTTATGTATTTGAGCAATCCCTGTATTTTTGTTTTTAACCAGCGACCTGTATCAGAATGGTTCAGCTACTGTATACAACCTTGTTCTGGTACTTGTATCGACAAGGCAGCATAATTTGTCGTGGTAGAACGAGTATCTAAATTTGCGGGTACTAGGCAATCGAACATTTTCAATTTCATTCTGATCATCATATCAGACTTCTTGTATCAAACGAGTATCCCTTTCACAGCTTTCTATATATAATGAAAAATACAGCAGCATGCACCATGAGCCTTTCTTTTAGACAATATGAAGCTGCCATGGACAAAAACAGCGGTCCTGCATCATACAATCCTACAATCAAATCCTGTGATGGAAAGGGATTGCTACTCTGCCTGAAAATTGAAATGATCAAAATGAAAACAACATTTCAATTAATCGACAATATTCTGGGAACTCGTGAGAACTGGACTCAGCATGAGTTTTCGACAACAAATAACAACATGAATCTGCCAGCGGAGCATAGGTAGAACTTCTATATCAAGTGCTGCTTCAACCATTGCATATTACTTTCTTCGCTCGGATGCAGAAAACTTGATCCCTATTTAGGTCGAGCAGGAAAAAAAGTTAGAGCAAGTTGTTCGCAAGCCACTATTATAGCAAAAGAAATAATCACACATGAACATGATAGTCACCATCGAAGCCGTGAAGATGCTTATTATATGAGATTACAGACTTCTATTTTTGTCTCAGCCATATGATACCTCATCGTATCAAATAAATGACAGAAATAGAAAGAGAGTAAACAATGATGTCGATATGCTCCATAAATTAATGTCCAAGCATCAATTCAGTGTATATAAGCAGGAAGCTACAAAGCGGTATAGATGTATTGTTTTGGTTGAGAAATCTTTATGGATGATTTATATCAACTCCAAAGTTTAAAAACCTCCAAAAGAAAGAAAAATGAAATGCAAGAAAAATTGTTTAGGTTTTGAACACCAAAAATTTTAGCTCCTCCTTGTTTGATGGAATGATCTCTCAACATTTATCATGCAACAGGTATAATAGTAGTTGAGATAACTAGGGCAACTTGATATATAATGTGAAGTAAAAAACCCATCACCCTCGCCCCTCGACTCAAAACAAGCTGGACACTGTCAAAAAGTTTTTGGTTTTGACTAGGGTCTCGAGGGGGGATTTAATAGCATAACCCCCAACCCCAAAAGGGACCTAAACCCACTATCAAGACATTTTGGCCATCAGTGTCTAATCAACCGGTCAAGCTTGCCCCTCATTTTGAACGTAATATTCTGAATAAAAGTTGAGGAATTAAGCTTAGCTGTTATCCTCTCTAATCTCTGCTATATTTTCTCAAAAAACAGCAGCATTTTCAATTCCTCATCTCAATATCTATGAGTGCAAGGTACCTTGAGTGCCTTGTTCCTTGCTGCATCACTTGATTTCGAACTTGCTTCTTGCAAAAGGTTGTGGTCTCCGTATACTGAGAAAAAAAAAAGTTGCAACGATCAAAATTAGGCAGACCAACAATGACAAATTATATGGCAAAAGATCTACACTAGGCAGTCATGCTATAACATTAAAACGGAAAAAGGTGACCCGAGAGAAAACCTTTGAAAATCTCATCCTGATCATCATAACTCTCTAGAATTGCTAGTTCAAGGTATTACTCATGGTCTTTTTGGCGTGGCGGGACAATCAAAGTGTTACAAGATGCCTAAATGCAATTTTTACGAACACTTATGTGAAAACCAGTGTGAAAGAGCCGCATCAGAAATATTAATCTGATAGGCGGCTGGAGAAAGTGACCGACGAGAGAGACAAGAGAATCATACTACTACAAAAGGAACTTACAAGAAGAAGTAGTAGTTGAATTTAGCCCTACAAAATTTATTTGAATCACATGGCAAGGAGAAAAATAGCATCATCTCACGCAAGGCGGCTTGCAATGGGTTATTACCCTTGTTCAAACCAGACTTGCTCCATTTTGAAGAGGAAGATTTCACCTACCAAATGAAGTGAGGAATTGAAGTTTTCCCCTACAGTATGTGTAAAAGATTTATACTTGTAGCAGATAAATATTGCGCGCTAGTCTATGACATTTTTCAGTTCTACAAAGCTTCCGACTCTTGATTTTTCTATGGTCGTTGGGAAAAGCTGCAAGAATATGAAAATTACACAAACAAAGCATGGCCATTTTACCTTTGTCTAAACAGAATAACGGTTTTCCACTCATAACTACATAAAATAAAAATCACACCCAAAATAAATAAAAAATGCACCAAACAACAAAAGGTATAACATCAAGGTTGATTGAGACTCAAACAACAGTTTTCATGAAACCATTAACATCACATTTATGCCCTGTGAACAAGGGGCACAAACATAATGAAACACTACCCACCATCAAGCACACCAAAAGGGAACTCACAGAAGACAGACAAACATCGATCTCCTTGATAAAAATAAGAGCAACATACGAATACATTACACTCTGTGATTTATATGACACCAACTTCCAGCCATACCCTCATTTATTAATCTCATTATTTTCCCAAAAAAAACATGATAATATTTAGGTAATTTTTTTTTTTTTTTGTGAACCCATATAGGAATATAAGAACAGTTCATCAAGTCACCAAAAAAGGCATTGCTTTTTCTAAGAACGACGGGAAAACCAAGGCCAAACATGGTAAGCAATTGCACTAAAGCAAACACACAAAAAAGAGCCCTATATAAACTGAAGCCTCCTCACACTTTTCTCCCATTGTGCATCCCATGTCAAAAAAATCTTGAGGTAAACACACATAAGAAAAATCTTTGGCATGCGAGGCACAATGGCTCTAGAGCTAGCTTATGTGCTTGTTTTTGGCTTGGTATTGCCTTCGAGTCTGGCTGCCAAAGGCCAAACACGTCGAGCGTTATTTGTGTTTGGGGACTCACTGGTTGACAGCGGCAACAACAATTTCCTTGCTACCACGGCAAGGGCAGATTCTCCCCCATATGGTGTCGACTACCCATCACACAAGGCGACAGGCCGCTTCTCGAATGGCCACAACATTCCTGACATTCTCAGTTGAGTTTCTTATTTCACCCCTACATTTCCTTTGTTACAGTATTTTCTTTTTTTGCTTGAAAGCTGAAGTACTGAATTTTTTCTATCTACATTGTGATGTGAAATAGGTGAACAGATTGGGTCAGAGCCTACACTGCCATACTTAAGCCCAGAGCTTACAGGCTTACGGCTCCTTGTTGGAGCTAACTTTGCTTCAGCCGGTATCGGAATCCTCAATGACACCGGAATTCAATTTGTGAGTCCATACATCTCTTTTACCAAACCCATACACATGTTCACTAATCTGCTAAATAAACTAATGAAAGAGTTCAAACATTATGAAGTATTGGACAGAGTTAGTATGAGAAATATGAGAAGGTGAAGAGCCATGTATAATTAAACTGACCTTTAATTCCTTCATCTTTTGCATGGCTCAAAGCACCTCGGCCAGCAGCACATGATCCAGCATAATGGCACATTAATCAGGCAAAATTATTCCCATCAGGAGCATCTGACAGTAGCATTAGTGCGAGGGTCAACGTAGGTCGAGATTTACTACGTTGTTCCCAAATAATAATGCAGTATCATGGATAGTAGAGCTTTTTGGCTCATCAATGATGGTTTATGTTTCCAAAAATCCTCACGTTTCTTCTAGTGATATCCGGCTGTTTGGGTTTTTGCAGCTTAACATTATAAAGATCACCAAGCAAATGGAGTACTTCGAGCAATATCAACAACGAGTGGCACAGCAGATAGGAGACGCAGCAACTGAGCGTCTGGTAAACCAAGCTCTGGTTCTAATCACCCTTGGAGGCAATGACTTCGTCAACAACTACTACTTGGTTCCTTTCTCTGCCAGAGCTCGACAGTACGCTCTCCCTGACTATGTTCTCTATCTGATCTCAGAATACCGAAAAATCCTCGAGGTTATTCCTACGCCTAACTATAGTTACATCAAGTAGGGTATTGTTCCGTTTTCTCCAACATAAGCAAAGTGGTCACTGGAATTCAATGCTTGTACAAACGCATGAATCCGTGTATTCATCTCCAAGAATTGACAGAAAAAAAAAAAAAAAAGACACTGGCCAAAGGACAGTTCGTATCAAACATGCCTCTTCATTCATTCCAGTGGGGGCAGAAACATAAATCACAGTAGAAATTGACATTTTTCAGACAAATCACATTGATAGTAATCACGTCATATAGAGAATTTTATTTTAGAATTTAGATCTCAAACATCATCACTCACTACAGTTTCTTAAACCAAGAACCTGTATGTTATCAGGAGGAAGTATACACTAGACTTATCTATGGGAGATGTAACTAGTTGATTTTCTCACTAATTAATCAACTGTAAAGCTCACATTCTCCATGATTGAATTTGAACCCAAAACGAGGATATCATGACTTATTGATAATTAGTGAGCCCCAACTAGTTCAGCTAATAGCTACAAAGTTGATTAACCAGTGATTCTATATTTCAGAGGCTATATCAATTGGGAGCTCGCCGAGTCCTGGTGACAGGCTGTGGGCCACTGGGTTGTGTTCCGGCAGAGAGAGCAGAGAGAGGCAAGAACGGCGAGTGCGCTCAAGAACTACAGGATGCGGCATCACTGTTTAACCCCCAGCTTCTAGAGATGATAAAGGTAGTCAACGGGGAGATTGGCTCAGACGTCTTTATCGCAGTCAATGCACACCAAATGCACAAGGATTTCATAACTAATCCTGAAGACTATGGTATGTTTCCCTCAACAAACTACCTAGAGAATATTTTTGTCTAAGCTTAACCAAATTCAATCACGGAATGCCGATAGTTGTTTAAGGAACCAACAAAAGGGTCATCTGGGCTCATTGGGGTCTTAGAAAGGATACAAGATATGAAGCAGAAATCGAGCAAGGGGACCGAATATAATGAAATGTCATCATATCAGAGTGTGACGAGGAACTATGAAGATATGGGGCTGACGGATCAGTGCAGAATAAATTGTGTTTTTTAGAAATAGAGGTACTTGAATGCATGATAGTGCCGATCATTTTACTTTATGATAGTCTCACTCTGCATTATGGGAACATTATGAAACTACAAAGTATATCATAGCCTCGAGGGTAAACTCAAGCTTACAAATTATCTACATAAGTCATTGTAAGCAAAGTGCCGTCCAACATAGGAAAATGTTTAGGACCCTTTGTCTGAGCTCATAAGCACCCCAGTTTAAAACTTATAAGCTTTATAAGCTGTAATATCTATAACAACTCTATGAATCCCGCTCAATCCGGTCCAATATAATCACGGTCCTAACGAAACACTATAGAGGGAACAAGGGCAGTCAAAATAATTTACTTCACCGTCTAACCGACACGAACAATTCGAAACAAGTGACATGCCATAGCACACCATTGTTTCTTATGATCACAGCACCATAATCAAAGAACTTATACCTAGTCTCTCTTGGACATTTCATCGAACACCTAATCCGCATCGAAATCCCCCACCCAAACCCAAATTCCAACTCACCCAGTCATCATCTCATCTGGATCTTCTTCTTCTTTTCCAGGATTCGTGACATCGAAGATCGCGTGCTGCGGGCAAGGCCCCTTCAACGGGATAGGACTCTGCACAATGCTATCAAATCTCTGCCCGAACCGAGACCAGTACGCGTTCTGGGACGCGTTTCATCCCACTGAGAAGGCCAACAGGATCATCGTGGAACAGATCATGAAGGGCAGTGTCGAGTATATGTACCCCATGAATCTCAGCACCCTGTTGGCTTTGGATGCTGAGAAATTTGAGCGGGAGATTAATGAGAAGGAGTGATCATTGTGTGATTTATATTTGATTGATTGCGAGTTTGATGTCGGTGTTTGAAGAGTGGGTTTGAGTACTGTGTTCTGGTTTCATTCGAGAGGACACGTTTGTACTCCACTTTGTGCGTATGACTTTCAACTCGATAATTAAGGATGATTTAAAATAGTTTTTGATAAATGTATATTATCATGAAATATATTTTAATTTAAAATATATTATAAGATAATATTTGATTTCATATAAAAATAAAATTTATATTCAAACGTATAAAATAATATAAAATATTTATATATTGTATTTTTTTACATGTATTGATTTAAAACACATATCAAACTATTTGAACACCGATGTATTGATCGATATGCTGATACACATCAAGATTTTATAAAATCAACACATGAGAGCATTGTTTGTAGATCTCAACCATGATAAACACACATCATGGTATCTTAATAACATTCACCAATGGATTCACATCATAACAAACCATTGATGAGCATTATTATTTTCATAATACAACTAGCAATTGTGAAATGGAGTATAAAAAGAGAAAAATGCATTTAACCTCTAAATTTTTCACCTTTTATATTTTATGCTTCTTAATTTTGAAAATAAATATATGACTCTTCCGAGGAAAATATTCTGCAAAAAAATAATAATATATTTTCAGAAAATCATGTGTCAAAAAGATTTCTTTAAAAGTTTAGGGATTAAATATTTATTTTTAAAATTGAGAGGGACAAAATATAAAAAATCCAAAATTCAATAAGTTAAATGTTATTTTTCCGTATAAAAAAGATTGACGTTATTTATGTCCCATTATTATCGTTATTTATTTTGGGTTAAACCCTCTATTTGACCCAAGAAAAAAAGATAAGGGTTCTATTTGGCACGTCACATATATTGGATAATACTTCTTTCATCTCATAATTCTTATAATATATATATATTATTTTATTTTATACGTATTATTATAAATCTAATTTTTATATCAAATCACATCATATTATCTCATAATATATATTAGATTAAAATATATAAATTATAAAATTTTTAATATTTTATAATAAATTTATAAAAAAATTATTATATTTGATCATTATTATATAAAATTTAGATCGACCCATGTCCAATGTGTTCCAATAATTTCCGACGGTATCATACCCAAATTCCCCCCTCAGATAAAAATCCTCCGAATATCCCAACCTTCCACGAAGCATCAATCTCTCCAGCAAAAATCTCACAGCAAAACCCTAAAAAGAATCCTCCACCCCTGGATCGATCAATCCCTTCTTCGATTCCGTTCCAGGTCAGTTCAGTTACTTTGTTGGATTTGATTTCTGTTCACTGACAATCCTCGAATCGATTTGTGCACCAACACGATACGCAATCGATTTGCTCACTGACTCGAATTTTTGTGTTTTTGTGGAAAATCAGAGAGGTTGGGGACAATCTGAGCATCAATGGCGCTGACAAACTTCATACTGACGGTGGCGGGGGTGGGAGCGGTGATTTTACTCGCGCGGAGTGATATCAAACAGTCGGCGGCGATCTTTCGAAGGAATGTGCGCCAGATACGGAATTGGATTGAGGAGGAATCTGTCGCTGCCTCGAAGTGAGTGATTCTAGGTTTTGAGATTTGTGTTAGGGTTTATGTGGTTTTGGTGATTTTGGTGATTTTATCTTGTTGGGATGTGTGGTTGTGTTGTATTGGTTCATATCGACTGACGATTGATACTTTGAGATGAATAGCGGGGGATTTTGTGGGGGAATGAGGTAAAGGGGAGACGATGATGAGATAAACTTGATTAATGTTATTGGCGTCGATTCAATCTCGTCATCATGTTTGGATGTTTCCTTCATCGTGCATGGTCTTGAGTCGTATAAGTTTAGACGCACCATGCCACCACCATCATATAATTACCCAGTTATGAAGAGCTCATACTGCACAAGGCTGGCATGGTTTGAGTGGTTCTACTATGATGTAGAGCATAACGAGGGTACTCGGTTAGTATGATATGATCATTTTAACTGTTAAATTCATCTAAACGGTTGTGTGTACAGTTGCAGCAGAAATAAATCGTTACTTCATCTGGTTTCATGGCATCTAGTGCATAAACTTAATTGACGATTGCAGCGTGTGCAACGAATATAACTTGATCGTATGTAAATTCATGCTTTGGAATCGTATTTGCCTATAAGAAGGTCTACCCATTTCTAGTGCTTGTGTTAATGTTAGCTCCATTGCTGGGCATCCTGTGTTACTGTTGCAACTGGCTGTATACACATACTTTTTGGAGTTTGGATAGTAGTCCTGATGATCTGTTGATATCTTGTACGTCTTGGTCATGTACTACTGTCATATAAACTTTGGGGAACATATCCTGTTTCTCCTCAAGTCATTTGCATTCCTGTGCCTTTGTTGATGTTGTGGAAATGATTTTGCTTTCAGGTCAGCGGAGAAGGCAAAACCGAAGGAGCTGGAGAACCCGAAGAGCACTCACCCTGAAGAGAAGCAATAGATGGATAGATCTGTTTATTCGTTGGTCTTTCGCTTAATGTTGAGGTCTGGTTTTTGTATGATAAAACCATGGAGGTGCTGTGAATTGTTGGTTTTTGCTTGGATAGTTTTATCCGAGTTGTGTAATTGATAAGTAATTCATTAGAAGAGGAAATCTCTTATGCGGTCTTGCCTCAACAGATCAAGGGATCAAGATGCACTTGAGTCTTGACATTAGTGTATGATCTGATCAATACGGGCGAAGCTCAATCCCTTCCTCGGATAAGTACATGTTGTTTTATAAGTTGATCCTGTTGTTATTATTCCCATGTTAACTCATGAGGAAGGAGAACGACTACATCTTGTTCATACTACCTACTACTCGTGTAATGATACAGATGTTCTATCAGCGATATGTTAAAGAGTCAATATCGTCATTTACATCACCTGGTTTTTTCTGTTATTGATGCACTAAAACAAAATCACACCTTGATGCAGCCATCTTAGTTGCGACAATCGTTATCACGTTTGTCCAATCTTTTAAAAGAATTTTGACAAATAATGTTCATAGGAAGTTTTATGTATGTTTTGTTATCTATTTTGATTTTTATAATTCATATGTACGAAATTGTAATGCACATCGTATGATATTCCTTTTATTTATTAAATTAGGATGTTCAAATAAATTATAATATTATTTTATTTGAAAAAAATTTCTATAAAAATATTAAAATACTTTTTTTATTTATCACATCAATTTTTTATTTTTTTTCTCACTCAAATAAATCAAAAGACAAATTAATTTTTATAATAAAAATCAAAATATTCATAAATTATCATAATAAATCAATTAATTAAAATTTTATCAAAATAAAAAAAATACTATATATAATTCACATAATTATTATTTATAGTCAAGGATAACGTCGATTTATGCTTTTCCCGACTTAGCCGGAAAAAAACCTATCCACCCAAGTGACCTTCCATTTCGAAATTCACCCTCTTATCCACGCCTCCCCCTCGCCCTTCTCCTCACTCCCTCCCCTCGCCATGGCTCTCATCTTCACCCTTCCACACGTCTCCCATCGCCCCCTCCCCTCAGCCCCCAAACCTCGAAAACTGATCATCACCACATCGGCGACTTCATCTCCTGCGACGACGAGGAACAAGAGCAAGAACAAGCAGCAGAAGGAGGAAGCGGCGGCGTTGGCGGCGGTGGTGAAGGAGGAGAAGGCGCTGAGGTTCGTGTTCATGGAGGAGCTGATGAAGCGAGCAAGGGAGAAGGACGCGGAGGGTGTGTCGGATGTGATTTATGATATGGTTGCGGCCGGGTTGAGGCCCGGGCCGAGGTCGTATCACGGGCTCGTTGTTGCTAATGTGCTTAGACGAGATCTAGATGGCGCGGTATGGTGTTGGTTTGGGATTTGGATATTAAGCTGATCAGACTGACTTATAAATGTGATTTGAGAGTATAATGTGGTTTGTGTACACTTGATAGTGAGAGGGGAGTACTTGTCTTGACACACTGTTTATTGAAGCCACACGAATGAGAGGGATAGGCTTAAACGCGGATATACTAACTTTGATATTTGAGTCACGGTGTGTGAACGCACAATCCATGGACACT
Organism: Drosera spatulata; assembly: GCA_035668315.1. Classification (NCBI taxonomy): domain Eukaryota; kingdom Viridiplantae; phylum Streptophyta; class Magnoliopsida; order Caryophyllales; family Droseraceae; genus Drosera; species Drosera spatulata. The sequence continues at coordinate 2,377 of JAOVYX010005842.1, read as the reverse complement.
ACAAAAATTGGTGTTCCCTTATAACTTATCACTTAAAAACTAATCAATCCATAATTTAGAAGATATTGATACCAGGATTTGAACTCGTAAGTAGTCATCAAAGCCTGATTTTGGAAACTTGTCGTGGAAATAGTTGTACGGAAAGTTCATGGTTGATAATGTCTTATCATCTACATCTAGTTATTGCCTTGAAGTTAGTTTATAAGTGTGTGATTAGTGTTGTGAATGTAGATGCAATCCTTGAGGAGAGAGTTGAGCACAGGGCTTCGTCCTCTCCACGAGACCTTTGTTGCGTTGATTCGTTTGTTTGGATCAGAAGGTCATACTACCAGAGCATCGGAGATCCTTTCTGCGATGGAGAAATTGAATTACGACATCCGACAAGCTTGGTTGGTGCTTGTTGGTACACTATTGTCTTCTGATTTTTATTTTTTTTTGTATGATTTTGTAGTCTGTATTGTCAAATGCGATTATGTGGAGTTATTTTAACCTGAGTCGGAGATGTTTTTTTTTTTTTTTTTTTGTCAGAGGAGCTAGTTAGGAGCAATCATATGGAAGATGCCAACAAAGTTTTCCTAAAAGGTGCTAAGGGTGGTTTGAGGGCCACAGATGAGCTTTACGACAAGATGATTGAGGAAGATTGTAAAGTTGGTGATCACTCCAATGCATTGACCATCGCTTATGAAATGGAGGCGGCTGGGAGGATGGCGACAACTTTTCATTTTAACTGCCTTCTCAGCGTGCAGGTTAGTTTCAGTTACTTATGCAGCTGTTTTGCTGTATTGTATATTTGCATTGAAGTAATCTGATGTTAGGACTTAAGATTGTTTGTTGCTCATGGGAAAAAAAGATAGTTTAGGCAATGTTTTAAGATAAAATTGAAAACCTTATGCTGCTAGGCGCTATGCTGCTATCTGGTTTAATATAACACATATTTGCGACAAAATGCTACCAATGCCTTTTGACATGTTCACTCTGCATGATTGCGTTTTTGCCTTGCAGGCCACTTGTGGAATACCTGAAGTAGCTTTGGCAACATTTGAGAACATGGAATATGGTGGATATGGTTAGTAAGTTGAATTTTACATTAGAGAAGACAAAAAGACGACTCGTTATTGGGCTGCACTTACTAATTCACAATTTTGGTCTTAACATTACCAAAATGATCACTCTTTTTCTTAGATGCACTTCAAATCTTCAATTCACCTTGTTTTAGATAAGATGTTTGCCCGTGTCGATAGCCCTCTCGATTCAAATTAGTGACTGCTGAACTTGCTTGGCAGATTATATGAAACCTGATACAGAGACGTATAATCATGTTATCCAGGCATATACAAGAGCAGAATCATATGACAGGTAAGATATTGTAGGCTTGTGTTATTGTTTGGCAAAATTATTATTTACCTTTTTAACTTTGCACTAAATGAGCTTGTAGGCTTGTGTTTTTTGTGCCGGTGTTTGAATAATGATTTTGTATCTTGAATCATTTGGGCCGTTGCTTGTCATTGTGCTGTTAGTGACAAAATTTGGCCTCTTTTCGATACTTGGTTAAGTGCATCGTACTTGGACTATGCCTTTAAACTTCAAACTGCTGAATTCACAGATCTTTGTGTGTTGACCTAGGATGCTGAATGTTGGCGACTTACTCGGAATGATGGTTGAGTCCCACAAACGGATACAACCTAATATGCGGACATATGCGTATGTATTTCTTCCAAGTTACTTGTATATTTTTTTTAATGGCCGGGAAACTATAAAATTGAATGATATCACTTAATCTAAAAGGGTTGCCCCATGAACAGGAAACTTCTATTTCCTCTCTTATGAGTCTTGTGACAATAAACTTATCTGCTAAGCTTGCCCTGGTGCAAAAATTTTGTAGTATGAAGTGTACTTTTTCTTGGGTTGGACATCATGTACACATCTAAAGGCAGTAATAAAAAAAAGGAATTTTTCTGATGTTGGCACTGCAACACAGGTGATGTCATAACTGCCATCTCTGCTTTCAGGTTGCTCGTTGAGTGCTTCAGTAAGTATTGTGTTGTCAAAGAAGCCATTAGGCATTTCCGTGCACTGAAGAATTTTGAAGGTGGAACTAGATTTTTGCATAACGGCGGACAGTTTGGAGATCCTTTATCTCTTTATCTTCGAGCTCTTTGTCGAGAAGGTAAATTCCTTTCCAACCACCCCTGCCATGCTTGAAACAAATCCTGGGTGAAATATTTTATAACATATAATATATTCTTGGTAACTAGGAAGAATTGTGGAGCTGCTTGAAGCTTTAGAAGCCATGGCTAAGGACAATCAACCAATTCCACCAAGGGCTATGATATTGAGTAAAAAGTACCGCACATTAGTCAGTTCATGGATTGAACCT